>PVHX01003931.1:76015-90075 GCA_004024805.1 Geosciurus inauris
TTTTTTTCTGTTATGTTTGATAACATGTATTAAAATGCAACTTTTGAGAAAAATTAAAAAAAAATGTCCCCACTTTAAAGAAAGTTCTTAATAATCAGGAAGTAGAACAATTGATAGCAATATCAATTAGTATTCTGTCTTCCACCCTAGAAATTGATTAATAGAATCATAGTCATGATAATAAAAATGTATATACTATCTAAGAGTCCAGCTGCTTCAACTATAGTGAAGACCTGTCTATACAAAAGTACGACTGACTGATCTACTTTCCAGGTACAATGGAAAAACCATGACCTAGTGTTCCCATGTACATCAAAGGAGACCAGACAATTAATTATCCAATGGCATTTGGACTTTTCTGCCATAGTGGAGACAACAGTTTATGCTTTTAGTGCAAGAATCATTTTCCAAATTTTGTTTTGTTTATTCCACTCAACAAGTAAACTACATGTTTTTAATACAATAAGGGCATGCCACACAACCTTATTGTTGACCTAGGAATTCTCCATACCAATGAACAGACACAAACGAATAAAATGATCCATACATAAAGGCAATGTATCTATACATATTGGTGCTGTGGGTCCTTTCATGTACCTGTGACTCAGAACCAGCGGAAAATTTAGATGGGCAGAAAGAATAGCTTTTAATGTCTTTGTTATGGCCTGAGTGTTAGGCATCACCTCGTGATGAAGAAGTTGATATGCTCTGAACCACAGCTGATTGATGGTGCTGTCCCCTCCATAGTCGGTATTCATAGACACAGGGACTAAGGGCTAGAAGTGGGAGTGCCACCTCTTTTTGTACATAATGATCTACTCACAAAGTGTTTCCTTTTTTATCTCCATGACTCTGAACTTCTATAGTTTGGAAGCTTTATTACATGAGAGATAAAACTACCCTTTTGTGGAGATAGCAGGGACCACTTCTAATAAATTGGAAACTAAATTACCACTTGTCATTTAGGCTTCTTTATGCCAACGGGTGAATAGAAAAGAAAAGGCTTCAATGGTGTTATCTGACCTGATAGATTTTGAATGTCTTGTTGAGATATGATTTCTGGTGTACAGTGAGACAGGAAAGACTGTGGATACAACCCAGTGTTTACTCTGTAGTGTTCCAGAACTATCTCATTCAGTGCTAAGGGTTCATAAAATTCTACAGCAACTTTATACAGGTAAGGGCAACTTATATATATATAATCCTTTAAGCCAAGATTTGGTTCATCCTTCCCTAAAATGAGGAGCAACATGCTGAGAGGTCCTGGTTGGAAACAAATGAAATTTAGAAGGACTGGTTAGTTGAGAAGATAAGTCATAAATTCTAAATATGAACTGAAGAGTAGATTTGGCAATAAGGACTATAAACATTGTGTTTTAAATTGCTCCTGTGTGTATGCCTCTGTGTGTTGAATTTTTTGATTGAGATTCAGCCTAAAATCATAGTAATTTAACTAGATGACCTAATGAATCTAGATCATTTCTGATGCTAGGATTTTATCATACTACTGCATTCCAAAAGATGCTGAGGGTTAAAGAAAACTAATTCTGTTGAATGGCTGCCAGTGGGGCAAGCACTCTGAGATGTTGTTTCAGGTGGGTCAGGTAAAACGTTTACATGGAGTTCTCAGCATTTACATACCTTGCTCCTTTGTAACCAACAGCATAAAAATAGGAGTTGAGTAGAGATTCAGAAGAATTCACTGGCTTGCTCAGGAATAGACCATTTCCCTAGGAAAATGAATCCAAGTTATTGGCTTTAGGAGTCTGAGTCTGCACCCATTAGAACATCACAGATAATGGGAGCAATAGAAACTCCTTACACTTTGTGTGTGTGTGTGTATGTGTGTGTGTGTGTATAGCCTATAAAGTTCTGATGTGTGAGTTTCCTCATTGGTTTTTCTAAGAACTAGGCCCACGTGCATATGACATTTGTTCTGTGGATGCTGAGATGACATCAGAGAGATTTCAATAAAGGCCATAAAGCTCATAAATTGAGAAGCTTGAATTGGGATGTGGTGCAGAAGCCACGTGAATTTCTTCTTCCCTATGGAATTGAGGGAGTTATAGATGTATGCACAAGGCACCTTTATGTATAAACTCATGTTTTTCCTTGTAAAAGTCCTCAAATAATTCTTCAAATTGGGCAGGCGATTATTTGTAATTTAAGAAATGACAATTCAACACAATTTTGAAGAAAGTTTTTATGTACCCCCCTTCCTGGATTGAATGACCGTGGAGGAACAAAAAGGTTTTATACATTAGGCTTAAGGAAAGGTGTCAGGTTAGCTTCAGTCTTTCATAAGGACACTACAAATCTTTGATTGTTCCTTACTTAAAATAATTCATGTTATCCTTTTTAAGAATAAGTGTGTATGTATATATATGTGTGTATATATACATATATGTGTAACACTAAATGATTGTTGATATATATGTGTGTGTGTGTTTGTGTGTATATATATATGTATTATATATATAAAACTAAATGATTGTTGGGTACCTATTTTAGTTCAAATTTTGGGATGCAAACAGCTCTTGCTGACCTCCCACTTTTATTTTGTTTCGTATTGTCTTGTTTTGTTTTTGTATGAACCATCAGGAAACAGAAGACACCTAAATTCTGGAGCAGACATCGTACTAAGCTTCAGAACCAAAAAGGGTGTTAAGGTATACAATAATGAAATGGTCAAGTAAAAAGAAACATAAATTTGTACTGCAATATTCTTTAAGTCTCAAAAAATAACCAGACTAAAAGTATACTAATAGCATAAAGAACAAGCAAAATAAAAATTCATAGGTAACAATGATTTGTTTGACTTTGCAGGAACAGTTTTGTTTTCATTTCCATTGACACAGATATAAAATGCTTTTCTTTAACTGAGTATCCCTATTGATTTTGCTTTATGATCCATACATTTTCTCTGTGATTTCATCCCCCTCAGTAAGACCACAAATAAGTCAAAATCTATTCATTCTTTAGAGTAGTTTCAATTTTCATGATGGATTAACACAGTTTTGACCAGAATACCAACAGTAATTCTCTTCTTTGTCTTTTTTGACAAGTAATTGCATTAGCTCTATAAAAAACAACTTTCATTAATCCACATTGTTCTTTTCAAAACCCGAGGCTTAAGATTTTGTTAGATGTTGACTGACCATGCATCTCAAATACCTATTTATTTCACTGTAAAGGTTCAGAGGATGTTAACCATAAATGAACTCCATACCTTGGAAAACTATGTGGTTAAAAAAATAGCAAGGATGCCTGGGTGAGACCTGAATTAACTAGGCATCTCGAGAGTGCTGAACGTTTACATTTTCAGCACATCTAATTAACCTTGTAGGTATTACATTCCAGTCAATTCAGGGAAACTCATAGACATACCTGAAAAAAATCATTACAACAATGAAATGGCTAGTGTTTCACACTTATACCCCTACAGGCAGTTTCCTTTTCCCGAGCAATTAAAATATGCATAAAGCTTTATATTAGAATCTACCTTTTTCAATATGTGTTTCTTTTTTTTCATGTCTTTTCATTTTTAACTCCTAGTAATACAGAGAGGGTGAAGAATCATGAAAAAAAAATTCTGACCATATTCTCATCCACAAACATAAGGAAAGCATAGTATTCAGATTTCATGGGATCATGTTCATCAAATTCACTCCTTTACAGATCCATTCCTCTGCTTCTCCTCCAGTAATGCAATATGCAGTTTTCATCTTAATCAACAAAATGTTCATAGTAAATGCTTTACTCGGTACTTTATCTTCCAATCTAGAATACAAATTAACTCATTAGATGCCTATAGAAAACTCTGTTAGTAAACTGGCACTTTCTAAATTATTTTCTGAAAAGGTAAATAACCATTTGGAAAATTCCTCACATATGCACTGTGGACATTTTCAATTCATCATTTCTCATAAATTTCAGGTCACTATGACAAAATTACTTTATGGAATTACATATAAGATGATGTAGTTCAACAAAAAATTCAAAATGCATTTTAAACAAAAAATTTCTTAGTTTCTTCAAGCAAAAATTATAAATCAAGAAGTCACCCTGCTTTTGACAATTTAAAATGAACCAATATGAACAACTGCTTACCTGATTCTTTTAGCTGTGTAAAAATCTGTTTTTCAAATGATCAAGAAACTTAATCACAAAATGCAGCATTCATGTCGATACTCTGTGTCTACACAGACTAGATGGCATCTGAAAAATTTTTCCATGGTGAAATGGTAGAATTGTACACATGTACACAACCGCAGAAACACTCACTTAAAACTGATTATGTTGTCCTAACAGTTTTGTTCATTTTATTGGAATTTGGCATTGCTGTTAGATTTTACTTTTGTTCTAGTGCATTTGTTTTATTTTACTGCCAGTAGGGACCGTTAACCTCTTTGTTCATCTACATGTTAGTCCCAAAGGGAGCATCACTTTTAATTTTTTTTTCTTCATTTGTCACTTACTGATATACAAATATATACAGTGGAAATTTCTCAGAAATAGTGAATCACACAAATGCCTTTAAGTGGAAACCAACACACACACACACACACACACACACACACACACCAAAAAAAAAAAAAATTGGAAGAAAAAGAGAAACCTAATTTTCAGTTCATGTAAGACGGAAAAATGAGCAAGACTTTTTCACCAGCCATAATATGGCAAAAAGTGTTTTCTCTTCAAATGTTAAAGAAAAGAAAAAAATTCTTAAGAGGGAAATTATTTTCTTAATCTCTTCAGCAATGATTTTCTTTTTCTACTTTCCTAGCTGTTTTTCTAAGATAGGTCTAGTGTGCACATCACAGAAGTAAACACTATATTTTGCAGATACCATATTACACACACAGCAATTTGTATGATAATTTTTTTCTTGATTGCAATTTACTCTTTAAAAATGCAAATTGTATAATTACAGCCAAAAAATGTTCTCCATGTGTAACAACAAAAATATGCATAAAAGTACTATAAATTTTGCAGAATAATGTGTTTATAGATCTAAAAAATGAGTATAGTATATTAAACAAATTCATTATGAAAAAAATACACTAAGGTTTAAATCCTTGAAACTGGGAATATCTAGGTTGTAGCTGATGACTGCTCGCAGCCCCACCACAGCACCTCCAAAAACTGTTCCAGCAGGTAAAGTATGTTTTTTCTTTTCATCTGATAAATGACTCAAATTGTATCAATTAGAATAAAATAATGGCAGAAAGAGAAATGTAAGCATTCAAAACTATAACTATCTAAACAGGGGCAATAAGCCTCAGGAAAATTTTATCTATGATCACAGTCCACAATACAAACAGTTAAAAACATGGAGTTTGGTAAATTTATAAATGCACCTACTATATATGCTCTCCATATATTTTTCTTACAATTTTTCATAAGTAGGTGGAAGTAGACCACTTAATTTTCCTAAAGTATAATGTTTTGCCTTAAGTACCTAAGTTAGTAATTCAAGAGTTAAACTTTCCTGAGCATCGCAATGTGCCGAGATCTGTGCTCAATGAATTAAAAATCTTTGTATTATCAAGTCTCCTACAATTCCCAACAGAAAGTTTGAATGCCATCTAGCTCACAGATAAGAACCTGTGACACAAAAATGATGAAGAGGTCAAGATTTAACCATACACCTCTCACCAATAGCCTGCAACCACACTGGGACAACTAATTCCACCCGGGGGACTACCAGCCCCACTTACCAACTGGCGTGGCTAGGCATGTGAGCAAGTTAATTAGATGGTGCTTGCTTCAGTTACTGTCATCTCATAAATGAAAAAGCTAAATCACTTGCATGCCTAATTCATACAGAGAGGTGCTATGAAACTGTGTATGAGTGAACTTTGAAAATTGCTGTATTATGGAAATATAAACTACAGAAACAGTTACAAATGACATTAAGATTTCTCAGTTGCATTATTTTGGTGTGCATTGAATTTAAAGGACTAATGAAAAATATTGAAATCAAAAAATGATAACCAAATCCTGGATCAATTATTTAATAGCTATAGATACCACAGAAAGAGTTCTCTGATGAGAATAATTTTTCTCTTCTGTAAAATGGGGATAATTATAGCTATTTTATGGGATTATTGGGAGAATAGAAATAATGCATTGAAACCAATTTGACATATAGTAGGCATTAAAATTATGTCTATTATTATTTTATGATTCAGGTACATATCTGAACATGAACTCAGTGAGTGGAATCTTGGATGCATTACCTATTTTCATACTGCTTTTATATGTGAAATTATCTGCAGACTAGGTGAAAAAGAACTCTGAATTTTAATAAGCAAAACAGTAAATAAACATAGTGTTTTTTCCTCTAATATCAAGTATAATAATATCTGGCTTGACCATATTGAAGAAAGCCATTCTGGCTATGGCAAATTCATACAATGCCATCTAGAGTTTGTGTTTCATATATAATTATATGTTAAAATATGACTTGTTTGGTGTCAGTTTCATGGTAAAGACTAAGTTAATCAGAAACACTCAAAATGTACTGTATTGTTAAACCATTTATTTGAATTTGTGAAGTTGGGGATGAAACCAGTTCCACAATGCTTAGGTTACCATCATTTTAACACTACCTGTCACTGCTCCATGCGACTACACATGATTCAAGAGATTTAAAAAGTAGCAGGAGAGTTAAAAAAATAATTATTTGAAGAGAGATATACTATGGAAACTACCTCTTTTTGGCAGAAGAGCAGTGGGCAATGTCATTTGCATTTAATTTCTAATGAAAACAAAGCAGCCATGCAAATAACTCAAAATATGTTGTCTACTGTTGTGGGCACAGAAGACTGGTGTTTGGTATGCACATAATAAAACAAGGCCAGAGGCTTTTTCTATGACATACACAAGCAGACTCTAATGGTGCAGGGGTTCTTTCTGTGGACAAGACATAGGTCATGTGTGCAAAAACCAGCCAGCACATGTCCTAGATTCTGTACAAAAAAGATTCCTTGAGGGTAAAGGAAAACTCATAAGGTGCTTGCAGCCATCTTCCTCCTGGTCTGAAGGTCAAAATCAACTCACAGGAAAGTGTAGACAAGAGAATGATCAAAGGGTATTGACACAGTGTTTCCAACAACTGCCTAACCTCTGATCCGTTAGCAATATAAAAACACACATATTTTTATTACTTAAGCAAGTTTTGGTTAGGGATTTTGTTTCTTGTAGCCAAAAACACTATAATTGCCACATCATCTGATCTAGAGTGTTAGCGGGAAAATTACCAGAAATGTACAAAATACCATTAGAAAAAATATCCTCAAACATTTCTGTCAGGCACTAGAAAAATTGTAGGCATTTTCTAAAAGGAAAAATAAATACTAGATGTTTTCTTGATGAAAAAGAGAGAGAGAAAAATAAATAGGATATACATGAATTGAAATATATTAAGAAAGATTGAGTATATGCAAAAGTATATAATAAACCTGATATGTTAAATCCTATGCAAAATTGTGAGTTTTCAGAGAAAGATATTATTTCGAGTTTAAAATATATTTTAAAATATTGTTTGGCAGAGAGATTGCTCTCTGCCTTCTCCTCAGCAGTTTTTCCCACATATCAATCAAGGTTCACTCAAATCAAGTTTCCATCAGAGCAGCAGAGCCCTAAGAGTTACACAGAATAAGGAATTTGATACTGAGTTTAGACTGTACCCAGTCTGGGAACTGGTAGAGAGATCTATGCCAAACTGTTGCCCCTGCATCTGGTGTTGGAGCTTAATTGATGTAGAGCAGTCAGGTAAGCATTTGAAGAGGAATGTGGGACCTGAAATGGGTTAGAGCAAGGGAATACGGGCATCCTTGTTGATAAACTAGCACATACAAAGTGTGAACTTTTCAGCACAGTGGTCAAAGGACCTTGACAAGAACAACTTAGCGGAAGAAAGATTTGTTTTGGTTCATGGTTTCATAACATTTGGTGCAAGGCACCTGGCCCCATGGCAGAAACATCACAATGAAGGGAATTCCAGATACAAAAGGCTAGGTCATGTCTGCGGGGAAGTAGGAATGGGGGCAGGCAAAAGATGGAGAGGAATCCCTCCAGGGCACATTCCCGTGATCCATCTTCCCCAGTTGTACCCTGCCTGAAAACTGTTACCACCAAGAAGTTCATTTGAATTTTTTGTTACTCCATCAAAAGGATTAATGTACCAATAAGGAAATAGACCCCACTATCCAATCACTTCCCTGGTCTTTTAGCCTCTAATTTATAATGACAAACAATCATAATCATCAGTCTATTATTTTATTTTTCACTCTTTAACCCAGGATTCTGAAGGGTTTTGAGTTTGGGACCCCGTATTCCAAATGAGGCTTTGCTTTGAATGTCTGTGATGCATTTGTGGTTAACAAGAAAAGTGCTAGGTATTTCAAGAAGATTATTAAAGCAAATATATATTATTTTAACTCATGAGCAGTTTGAAGCTTGGTAAAGTTTGAAGATGAAAGAAAGCTTGGACAGATATGGTAATGAGAAAGTAGTTCAGGGTCAGATGTCCAAAAAGGTCTTAAATGCCAGTTTCATTTAGTAGACACTGGGAGATGATTGAAGCATTTTAAAGAGGTTACAGAAACACCCATAGCTATGGTATTGGAAAATCCATCCAAGAGTTGTACAGTAGTGAATTAGGTTAAGCAGAGACAGGGAAATATCTATTGTGAGATAATTTTTACTTTTATAATTTTTTAACAGCATTTGCATGAAGAGTGATCTCATTACACTTGTGGCCATTTGATCATTGTCTTTGTCCCATTTAAACATATCACAGAATTTGAAGATCTACATTTATTTATCACTGTGGTTGATGGATAGAATTCCAAGTTTGCCTTTGTTTAAGGGAAATGTTTTCAGGCTGGTATTCAAGTTCATATCCACACTCCCAGGCTATTCAGTTGCCAAGACTGTCTGGAAATCTTGCAAACACCGCTTTGTGGCATTTAGCACTGCTGCTTGGCCGGAAACCATAAAAGTAGTATTTTGTTCATTACACTGTATAAAAGACTCTTAGAAAGTCACATTTGAAAGAGGGCACATTATGGATATAATATTACATTCCCATGTACAGCAATGCACCAGATTGACAAATAATTAAATTGTGACTTTGGGGATATTGAAGAAATGATAATATTACACTATCACCAAATGATTTTGAGGTCTCAGATATATCCTCTAAATGATTATGAAGGAAAAATATTTAAGTTTTGTGACTGGGAAGTTGCCTTCGTTTCTTCTTGAAAGATCCTGTGCTTTCTCTGAATAATAAATGATGTTTCTGTCTTTCGTTAGAAACCCCCAAATCACAACAAGCCAAGAGAATATTACTCCAGGTATTAGGATGAGAACTACAAAGTAACTCTGGAACTCTGGAGAATATCATTGAAATGTCAAATGAATGCAAAGCACTCAACTACTCAAAACAGAAATGAAGAGGTAAACAAAATTTCAGCTTAAGTAAAATATTACCATGATCTATGATCTTCAGGGTAGGAAAGCTTCCATGATAACTGACTCCAATCACACACTGGCTTCTACCCCTTATAGATATCCTGTCATTCTGCTGGACATATTTGACGTGATTCTGTCAAGAAAACTTTAGTCCTCAGTAACAGCTACAATTACAAGGCTAACAAATGTGATTAAATTGAGAACACTTGGTGCTTAATAAATTAGAAAAGCCCATGTGAGATTAGGCACTTGAGTCTCTATTACCATTTTAAACAATTCCAAGTGTATTACATTTTAGGGAGTAGTACCTACTTCAATTTATGTCCCTATAAACTGAAAGCTATTTCAAGGCAAGACAAAGAATTATCCTACAATTAATTGCCAATTTCCTTTGTTTTTACCTTTGTAGGAGCCAATCTACCAAAGTACCAGATTCTATTCTATAGCTTCCTGGTCTTAAGTCTTTTGCTCTTAACTTTTTTTCCTCTCAAATTCTCCCAGCTGATTTGAACCACAAACTACTGACTAACTAGTAGAGCATAATCATAGTGTGCTATTGAGCTTGCAGCATCATAATGAAATATTACAGTTTCCATGGCTTACCTTACAGACCTTCATTTACTTAGAGTTCTGGAGGTGAGAAAATCCAAGGTCAAAGTAAATGCTGATTCATTTCTTGCCAAGGACTCGTTTCCTGGCTTCCAGATGGCACCTTTTCTTGTGTCTTCACAGGAGAGGAGAGAGAAAGCATGTAGGCTTTCTAGTCTCTTCCTCTTATGAGAACATCAGTCCTACTGGACGAGGGCTCTACTCCAAAGACTTCATTTAACCTTCATTACCTCCTAAATGCACTATCGCCATATGAAGCTACAGTGGAGGTTAGAGTTTCAACATGGGGTGTTTAGGGAGGGACACAATTTAATTCATAGCACACAGGAAATCATTTAACTTCTAAACTTCAGTGTCCTCATGTTGAATGTCAGGATGATATCTTCTTCCAATGGTTGTTATCCAGAATAAATGAGATAATATATTTTAAAAATATTAGAGATTCACAACAAATATAATCTTTCCCCTAAATCAAATCACCTGGTTAGACGTTCATACCAGCCTGAACCTGTGCTCTGCCCTCAGCCCTGACTTCACCATTCCTGCACATTTGTCTAGCATCTACAGATCCACAACTCCCAGGATCCCACCTCCAGATGTTGACCCAAGTTCTCTGCTTGTGCTTAAAATAACACAGCAGAGAAGTACCTGTTTACTTGTTTCAGATACACCGTCAAAAAATCTCTATATGAAATATACAGATGTGAATGCGAAATTTACACAGATCAATACATAGATGAAATTCATGATGCCATCTAAATGAAATTTCTCAATCCCCTGCTATCTGATGGCCACTTCAGACTAGTTCTGGGATCTGACTTCAAAAAAAGATAACCAATAATATTTTAAATAAGATAGGGAAAGAACTAGTTCTGGCACTTGGTCTTCTTTCTGGCCCTCTTGCCTCTTATGGCTTCCTTTCCTGCCGCTTTCTTCAGACATCTAGATTAATGGTTCTGTACAACAGCAAGGAGACAAATATTACCTACGAATGCTTGTGAAGATCTTTTTGAGCAATTTTTAAAATAACGCCTTATTTTTTTGCAGAAACTCAATTTGGCAAATAAACATAAAACTATTTTATATTTCCAATAATTGCTATACACGGTGCCTTGCTGTTCCTTTCACCTTTCCTAATGAGACTCTTGTGGGGCTCAATAGGGCAATTGCTTTCTGGTTTCTAATGTATGCATGGTTTCATATAAATTTCACAACAATGCGCTGTGGACACAGAAACCTGCCCAAGGTCACCCAGTTTTAAAGAGGTAGAGCCAGATTGTCAGATTTGGTTTCAAGCAGTCTGTCTTTAAAATTCCCTCTTAGCCACTAAGTAACATTTCCTTGGGTCAAAGGGAATGATGAAGTCTGTAGCCTGCATTCATGGAGTTGTCCATCATGCTGGCTCTGTCTCCCCTGGATGGCATGCCACCTGTCATATGTCATGCCAGTCCTGAAGAATAAAGCTGTTTTGTATTCTTTTTGGAAGGAATATTTCATTTGTTAAAAAAATGTGATGAACGTGGTCCTATTTCTATTCAATGGACTGAATAAAATTGGAAGCAGCAGATTATAAAATCCTTTCTCTAAATCTGATACATCCTTATTTAAGACACAAAATCTTTCAGAGAAAAAGAGATCCTGTAATCCTCTAAGGATGGCTCCATTTTGAAAATATTCAGGGGCTTGATTCATTGTGTTTTGACATTGAACTTACATGATATAAACAAAATGCAGAATTAGCCTCTTCTTTTTGCATTCACACAAGAAAACAAATTTAAAAAATTCTCTCTCACTTAGATCTTAGAAAGATTGGCCACTAGAAAGGTCTCAGCTCCACCAGCAATTGGGCTGATGTGCTTGGGAATTGAGAACTAGCAGGCACAGAATGAAGGAAACACTTCTTTTGTAGAACTGTAGACAGATCAAGGAAAAGAGAACATGAGAGACAAGAAGCAAACGGCATCATGATTCACCTCTCCCAGAGTCTGTCTTCTTCACACAGTATTCTTCAGAGATTTTATATTTGCCTTCATATTGAAATCAGTGCACACAATTGTGAAGGGAACAAACTGCCTTTAAATGTTACATAGGGGAAAACACAGAGTAGAGATCTCAAAGTGGCTTTTAAGCATCTAGTGGCATTTTAAGCCATTAATAGAATATAAACAACCACCAGGATATGAAAAGTAAGAAAGGCAGTGAAATATGGTAGGAAGTGTCTGATTGCTGTCGCTTTAGTCAAACCCAAAGCTCCATGAGCCTGGGATTTCTTATTTCTGAAACAGGGATTCATGTCACAGGGCTTTAATGGGAAGCACTGAAATGACATCCTCAATGTGGTCAGAGATAGGCATCAGAGTGGACAGTGAGAGGAGGTACTGGAGAGCTGGGCAAGGTACAAGTTTCCCCTCCAACACAAACTGAAAGAGTTCCAGGAAATAACTTTACCAATCTGGTCCTATAAAATGGAGCTGATAATAATTGTTCTACCACATAGAACTGTTGTAAGAATCTAATGAGTAACTAATTGCAAACTAGTTGGAACAGTGCCCAGATTAAACACTATGTAAATTTGTGAAAAAGAAATAGTATGTTGGCTAATAATCTGGCACACATTCCCCCTAATTCTGCAAACTGCATCATATATTGTCTTTGGGCGATGTCACCTTTTGTCTTTGAACACAGTTTTATTTATGTGGACCATCCAGGTACAACATCCAATCCAGGCTGAGAAGTAAGGATGTGACCAATGCTAGACTCATCATTGTGTCCCTGGATTGACACATATACAGGCCCACACAAACTGAATGGAAGTTTATTCATACTGAGTACTGCATCATTTATTAGTCCCTAACTCCAAGACTTCAAAGGCTGCCCTGGCATCTGTGCACTCTTACACATATGTATTATCCATATGTTTTGGATAAGATATTTTGTCTCATCCATTAATTCAATGAAAGAACCTGTATTCTTTCAATAAATCAATCCCTATGCCCTTTGTTTTCTTAAGACAGTTTCTGTTATTTTTAATTAAATATCCACAAATATATACAATAGGAACACAATAAATTGTTTTTATTAGAATCTCAGAAACTATTCTAAATTGTTGTTTTATAATAAGATCAATTCATTCATTAGTAGCACCAAAATTATTTGTATTGGAGTAACCCTTCTCAAATCAATATAGTTTGAACTCAGACTCTGATGAAGTAATTTAGATTTATATTAACTCTACTCTCATCTGTGATATGAAAAAGAAGCTGTTACATTGTAACCTAGCAACGGCTGGAAGGGTAGGTGACTAAGAAGGGATGTTTTGTAGGTGACCAGTCTTAACTGTGGGACCCAAGAGACAAATCTATCTGATCAAAGACTAGGGATAGCACTTCACACCTTGAAAAATCTCAGGGGTGCATGGCACTAAATACAAATTTTGAGGTGGGAAAACCTAATCATTCAGAATTCATTGCTCTTGATTTTGCTACTATGCCTTTCCTTTCACTGATGAAAGAAAGGCAGCAGAGAACAAATAATTCAAGAATGACTGATCAGACTTTGAAAAACACACATACAACAAAATAAATTGCTAATTGCTAATAATTCAAACCCTAATATAAGCTCAAGAAGTTCATATTGGAAATTTAGAGATTATATGGTGAGCAATTTAGAGAAAAGAGAAAAGAGTCCTTCAGGAATGATTAAATCATGTAGCAAAAATTATAAGCAAACCTATGGAGACAGAAAGTACATTAGTGATTGCCTTAGGCTGGGAGATGGTAGTGAGAAGTGATTGCTAATGGAGACAAGACTGCCATGGGGGATGATGAACATGTTCTAAAATTAGGTTATGATGATGGCTGCACAACTCTGTAAATATACTAACAATCATTGAATATGATTTTAAATGGACATATTGTATTGTATGTAAAAATCATACCTCAATAAGCTCTTTAAAAATTATTGTC
>PVHX01003931.1:90175-134539 GCA_004024805.1 Geosciurus inauris
AATCCCAGCACTTAGGGAGGCTGAGACAGGAGAATCGCGAGTTCAAAGCCAGCCTCAGCAATGGCGAGGCACTAAGCAACTCAGTGAGACCCTGTCTCTACATAAAACACAAAATAGGGCTGGGGATGTGGCTCAGGGGTCGAGTGCCCCTGAGTTCAATCCCTGGTACCAAAAAAAAAAAAAAAAAAAAAAAAAATTATTGTCTGGAATTATCCTCTTTGGAATGATTGGTAAGCTCTGAACAAAGGTGAATGAACTTGGGCTGTAGACATTCAGAATAGGGTGAAACACATAAATATCAGTAAGACATATCCAACCCAAACTCCACATTCACACCTCTTGGGTCAGAATAGCTAATTAGTGGAAACAAGGGGCTGGACTGCAAATGAGATGGGCAAAGTTAGGAAGTAATGGATAGTGGCTCTGAGTTGGAGCAAGTTAACTCAATGCCTCACTCTCAATGACTAGGTGTTGTTGTCCAGTGGGTATATCCCAAATGAAGCATAGTTTATCTGTTTTCTCTACCTCTAGTATGAACTGAAGGAGTTCTTTACCCAGAATTCTTAAACATACCCTTCATAGTTTCTTATTTCCTTATCTTAATCTTGGTTAGTGTTCTCAGGTCATTGCTAGCAGCTACCACTTACTTCTGAATATGACTACATGAGCCATATACCTGGCTGTCCCTAAGACACTGCAGTGGTATTCAGCTGTTTGGCTGTCCAATGAATGCATGGTGTTAACTGCTTGTCTTCTTTATGTCACTCCATTTGCATGGCTAGCAGCTCTCATGGAGAAGAACAAAGCTAATTATTTATAAATGTATTAGTCATATATTTAATTTTTTAATGATATTCAAATAGAAAATAGTTGAAAGCAGGATGCTCAATTCCCTTAAATGGTTTTGTATATTGTGCTTCTGCTTATCAGTCTTTAAGTATGTTTCATATGTAGTCCACTCTAAAAGTTCTCATTTTCCAGTTAATATACTTGGGATAAATGTTATTTAACACAGATATCAACTCACATTCGATGTGCAGATAAACTGTAGACGATAGACAATTCCCATCTTTGCTCCTTTCAAGGAAACATGTCAGATGGCAGGAGAGTGAGAGTGATGTTGTAGAAACACTCAAAGCAAACATAAAGCAAATTATGAATGATTGGCAAAAATTAACTTACAACAGTAAAATGTAATAGGAGCATTTTTTATAACATGAAATTTCCTCATAGAATATTAGAGAAAAGAAGATACAGAAATTTGAGAGATTTTGCTCAAGAATTATCAAAGTAAATTAAAGTTGATTTTTCCAAGATTAAGGACATCTTCAATTGCTTGCATCTCATCCTCTCAGAACAGTACTTCTATCCAAATGGAATATGCATATGAAATTCTAATCAACTCAAAATTCACATTAAAATCCAGAATTTCACTTTTAATTGCAAGGTTCTACCTATATTTGAAAGCACCACCATGGTTTTCCAAGCACTTTACATAAGGTAATACTATTACATTATTTCCACAACACCTAGGGAAATGATAGATTATAAGCATAGATTGATAAGTGGGAGTATTAATAATTTACCTAATGTTATACACTAAATGATAAATCTACCCATCAAACCAGGAATCTATGACTCTATGACTGCAGCTGCTCCTTCGCTTCTTCCTGAAAGAAATATAGGTTCCACAAAAATTTCCTTCTGAAGTCAACAAGGAAACAAACTTTACTTACCCAAATGTCCTCTTGTTTCATTTTATGTTTCATTCTCTGCCTTTCAGATATTTTTCTTGACATGTTTTCTATTTCTAATTATGATCTCATTGTAATTTTACTATTAATGTCCTTCATGGACCCTTTCAAAACAAAGTTGTATTTTCTCCTCTAGGTTATTTACACATTTTTTCCACTGGTTTCAAATCTCTACTCTAGTCAGTCCTTTAGTTATGGTACATTAAAAACATTAAATTGCCATAATCTACTTTTATCTGTTAATTTGCCTTTTAATCATATTTACTTGTTTGAACTCTTTACCCTCATCTTTATATCAGAGTAATTAAAAAGAATACAAGTACTTGAAGTCCTGAGAGTATAGATTTATATAGCAAAATACCTCTTTGCTTTTTTCAAGTTTTTTTTTGTAACAAAATGTATTAATAATAATAGAAACAAATGTATTTGAGAAAAGTCAAAATTTGACTTTCTGAAATTTAAATGTGATATTGTTATTTTAATAAGTCTAAGGACGTATGTTTAACTAGCTTAGAATCTGAAGAAAATAGTAAACATATATCACAAATAATCTTTTGAAGTGGAGCTCTTAAAATGTGTATTTTGTACATTAGTTAAAAAAGGGGTTTTCTGGGCACACATCTGTAATCTCAGTGGCTTGGGAGGCTGAGGCAGGAGGATTGTGAGTTCAAAGTTAACCTCAGTAAAAAAGCAGGGCACTAAGCAACTCAGTGAGACCCTGTCTCTAAATAAAATACAAAATAGGGCTGGGATGTGGCTCAGTGGTTGAGTGCCCCTGAGTTCAATCCCTGGTAGCCTCCTCTCCCCTAAAAAAGGAGTTTTCTAATATTTGTAGTAAAATGAATTAGCTATCCTGTTAATGAATAAATATGACTAACATAAATATTGTATTCTTTTTCTATTACAAGAATGAAAAACAAATAAACAGAAAAATAATCATTCAAAAAAACCCATGGATATATAATGCCATTTTTAGACTTGGAAAACATGTTTTCTTTCTGATTAAGTTACCTAAAATAATATGAAATAAAATCTGGATCATCCATTGTAATCATGCCTAGCTAGTTAATTCAGACCAATATCTTCAATTTTTCCATTTACAGAGGCAAGGAAGGCTGCAGGAAGGAGAAGAGGCACAATTGCCTCAGAGAGATTATCCAATCTACATATACCACCAAGCGATAACATGACATTTTTAAAGATTTGCTATCAAGGTCCTCTCTAACTGTACCAAAACATGTAAAGCTAGATTCAAGGCTTATAGGCCTCTAATTTTAAGAAAGTTTGTCTCAAAGCTGATGAGAGATCAGAGAAGTGCACTGTAGAAACATTCAAAATCATTTTAGTACAGATGTGTCTTCACTCCACAGGTCCATTTTTAAAAGTAACATATGCTGCTATGACCACGCCATACTGCAAAGGATGTCTCCTGAGATTTGGCTCTATGTCTACAAGAGAATTTTCATTCTTTCCAGTCTTGACTATCTCCTTCACTTTCCTGTAGGTGTGGGAAGAAACCAAAACTTTCCAATACAAGAATAAACAACTTCAAGTAAAAAGGGTCTAGGTCCTGGGACTAATTGTCAAGCTAAGCTGCATATTAGGAGAGATGGAGAAAATTTTAAAACCTGTGAATGTCCAGTTCCCAATCATGACCAGTTAAATTGGATCATGAGGGAATGGAGTTTTAAGGCTGTAAATCTTCTCCAATGATTTTAATGTGCATCAGTTTAGGAGACTAATTTGTAGACAATCAAGGTATATAATTAAAAAATAAAAATAAATTCAAAATAAATTGACAACAGGGTTAGGATGACTCCTTTCTAATCAAGTCCTATTTTTGTTCCAATAAGGATTATTTCATATAATTTAGAATATATTACAAATTAAACGACTATTTAGCAAATTACAACTGAAAAAGACACGGGTATATGTTTCAGTAAGGAAGGGCAATAGAAATCAAATTTAAACCCTCAAGGGGAGGAAATCACCAGGGTCAGTGAAAGTTTGTAGCCAGGGGAGATTATGTCACATATTTACATTATTATTTAATTGTATGTTAAACAGGATTTGTAAAATGAACTCCAAATCCAAATACCCCCACAGAGGCAGAGTGCTAAAATCCTTCATCTTGGGTTGACACGGATTAGAGATTTGAAAGCCCACTTCTCCTTTTACCATGTCAAATTGTAAAAGGAAAAATAAAATGCTGATTTGAGTCTCTAATGAAAGGTAACTGTGCAGTTATTGGAAACACACTTTCAAGACAGAGGCAGATCTGGTTACAGCGCAAAGCGAGGTCTGTCTCTTCCTACCTATAGGTTTTGATGGAGAGATGGCTGTTTACTTTCATCTGGTTTTCATTTGAAAAATCCCATCTGTGCTGAGCCTGAAAGAATTGTAAAAATACTAAAGTTACAAGCATTTAAGTAAGGTGAACAGAATTTCCTGGGTTTACTTTGCTAAAATGATGTTTAAAGAAGATTTGGTAATGTAGGCTGTGAGACCACTATAATATACCTGCTACAACTAATTATGTGTCTGGGATGAGATGCAAAGCAGAGCTTCAACCTCAGAGAGGAGGGGGCAAATATCCTGCCAACATTATGCGTTTAAAGTAAGTATGGGTATTTTCAAAAGTGAATATATTATACTTAAACTAATTATGCAAATCTTTGTATAATGGCATATTTATATGCCCTTATATATTGTAATCCAAATATTGCTAAATACATAAAAGATGGAAATGATGGAGTGAAAGAATGTTTTCATATTTCAAAAAAGCTAAAAGTAAATAATATAAACCAGAAAGTTCCTCTTTTAGACATACTCACAAAGATCATGTTAGCTATAAAAAACAATGTGTAGTTTCATTCATTGCTCTGGTATAAGCAAAGAAAGAAGTGTCTCAGAACAAAGAGAATATAAGAAAGAAGTGGAAATGTTTGTAAGTTATATGGAAATGTTTCAAAAGATATCTTTAGATTAGCAGGCACTATAGAAGTAAAATTAAGCTTTTGGATCAAACATGACTTCTAGGCAAGCAGTATTCAGTGTTATCTCAGACACACAATGTATATCAACGGAAATATTTAAGTCTGGATATTTAAAAGGATTATCAAGATATCTCTAAAGTGCCCATTCCAGAATTCAAAGAAGTCCGGAGGTAACCACTGGTCTTGGCCCAGCTTTTGAGAGGTCATTCATTCATGTGAGAAAGCTTAAACCAACTATTGGTCCAAGAGATCATATATGTTGGGAAATTTTAACCCAATTATTTTAAGTTACTTGAAAGTTTGGCACCTATGATTGTTTGCCAACACTTGTCTTTCTAAAGATGCAAACACAATCTCTTACTCTCATCCCAGTGAACAGTGTAGAATTTACAGAAGTTCCTTATTTCCCTTCTCATTTCTTACCTACTCATTAATCTGAAAGTTAAAAAAAAAATCAAAACAGTAATGACAACAAACTAACATTGTAGAAAAGCAGAATTCAGAATTATATCAGAGGTCTTTACTGTCTATGCCTCTATCATCCAGAGCAGTGTGGGAGTATCTATTCAGACATGACATTCATTGAAATTAAATTCTACAGGTACTTTTCCTTAATAATCACAATTCATCTGTGTCACAGCCTATAGGTAACCTGCCCTGACCTCCAGATTCTGACAAATTATAATGTGCATATTTTTTCAGTAAAATGACATGAGTATTAAAAATAAAACATATACTCCTTTATGATTACGTAATGGTCTCTTTCTATACTAGTGGCATAAGATCTTTGAGGGAAGAGATGACATCTTACTTGATTATCCAAGAATATGCATCAATGAATATTTTGTAAATAAATAAGACTGAGCATAAATATTCAAATTGTATTGATCTAGACTACTTTTAGATGCTTTGGGTTCATAGTAACATTGAGCTGAAAATACAGAGAATTTCCATATGACCCCTCCTCCCACACATGAATATCCCCCGCTATGGATATCCCCCACCAGAGAGGTGTACTAGTGACAATCTATGAACCTATAATGACATTATTTTCCCTTAAAGCCCATAAATTACTTTTGGATTCATCCTTGATATGAAAGAATGCAGCTTGATGTCCCCCAAAGCTCACATGTGAAAGGTTTGGTTTCTAGGATGGTGCCGTTGAGAGATGGTGGAATCTTTAAGAGGCAGAGTCCACTTGGGGGTCTTTATTTCATGCGGGCATGCCCTGGAAGAGAATTGTAGGACCCTGGTATCTCCCTGTTCTTTCCTTTGCTCCCTGAATCATGATGGAAGTGGATTTGTTCTGCCACATGTTTCCTCACAGGCCCAAAGCAAAGGGGCTTACCAACAGTGAAAGGGAAACTCCAAAGCTGTAAACCAAAATAAACTCTCTCTCTCTTTATAGGTTGATTATCTCAGGATTTATTACAGCAACAATAATCTCATCAATGGTATATCTTAGAGGTTTTGAAAAATGTCTACTGCCATATAAATACTGTCACAGTATCATACAGAATATTTTCACTGCCTTAAAATTCTTGTGTGCTCTTCCTGTTCATCCCTCCTTCTCCCTAACTTCTGGCAACTACTGGATTGTTTTACGGTCTCCATAGTTTTGCCTTTTCCAGATAGGCACACCTGAAATCCTACCATATCCAGCCATTTCAGATTGGTTTCTTTCATTGAATTTCTTTTGGGTCTTTTCATGGCTTTCAGATTTCATTTCCTTTTAACACTGAAAAAGATCTCATGTATGGATGTTCCACACATTATTTATTCATTTCCTTAGTGAAGATATCTTGGTTGCTTCCAAGTTTCGTCAATTATCAATACAACTTTTATAAACATCTGAATGAAGGTTTTTGTGAGAAAATAGGTTTTCAACTCCTTTGGATAAATACCAATGAGTGAGATTGCGTATCATACTATGAAAGTATTTTTAACTCTTCCAAAGTCTTCCAAAATGCCCCTACTATTTTCCATTCCCACTAACAATGAAAGGGAGTTCCTGTCCTCCCATTTCTTCACCAGCATTTGCTGTTGTTACAATTTGTGATTTGAGCCATTCCAACATTTTCCCATTGATTGTTCTTTTGATTTGCAATTTTCTAATGGCAGGATCTTTAGCATCATTTAATATATATATTTACCCTCTATATGCCTCAGTGAGATGTTTTCAGGTCTTCTGCCCATTCTGCCCATTTTTTAATCATGTTGTTCATATTATTATTGTTGAGCTATCTTTTTTAAACTTGGAAGATCTATTTGAAAAAATAATATTTTAAAAAATATCAAATTTGTAGTCAATAAATTGCTCAGTTCTCAGAGATACTGATAAATAATTGTTATATTTAACTTTCAGTTTAAATGTTTATAATCTGTGCCTATTATATTGCTGAAATATGCATTTTGTTGCCAAATATTAAAGAGTAGCCAAACTGGATAGAGACTCTAATTATGTGTATCCTGTGTTGCAATGCAGTATAGAAAGCAAGGACGTTAGAAAAAAATGGTTCAACAGATCATTGAAAACAGTACTACAGAATTGTTTAATTTGCTCTGCTAAAAATTAAATAAATGATAATGTGGATTTAATTGTAAAAATTGTATAATGAAATCAAGTGGCACAGAGGCCACATGTCCCAGCATTACAATCTCCCAAGAAATATCCAAGAGGGGAAAGTGTTGGCAATATTTGAAACTCTTATTTAATGGAACTTTCATGCTTATAGATGCTATTTTGGAGAAATTTAATAAAACAAAAAAAATCAGTGAACTTTACTCACAGTTTTTTACTTCACATCTTTATATCCTTGCTCCTAGATTTCCAAGTAACATTCCTGCAGGGTAAATAAGGCCTTCTTGCCACGACTCACTTTCTGTTATAACAGCTTGTTAGAAAATGAAAATGGAACTCTCAATTAGAAATATATACATAATGCTCGAGTTATGTCCAGCTCTGCAAATGAAAGGAATAAAAAATAGCAAATGCATTCCATTTGCATAAAACAAACAGATTTTCCTCTATAGGAGGCATCTATTAAAGCAAAACTCTGTCCAACCAATTAGAGCTTCATGCAAATCTAAATAAGCCAAATGTGAGGGATTTCCGAAAACCAATCTTGACTTTCATAACATGGAATTTAATATTTTAAAGGAAAGAGAGAGAACAAAGTATGCTACTAAAATCCATTGTTTATACTACCTGAAGCTTAGGAAATTATTTGATAACTAAAACAACTTTTATTGGTCAATAGTGGAAATGTTAACAACTTTAGGAAAGTTTTCAGGATATTTTAATCATAATTGGAGCATTGTTGCAAATTGTCAGCTATTTTTTAGGGGGCATTTTGTAGCACAAATTTTAATGTTGATCATGACAAAGGGAAATGTTTTTGTCCTGTGAGTCAAACTGAATGACTCTAGTCTTCAAATCTGATATTACTCAGTCAAGGTCCAGGTTTCATGAAATATCTGGTACATTCAGTTGATTCATTCTATCACCTTTTTGGAAGCAGATGTTTGCTTTGCCTTCCAATCAATGATATTTTCCTGGGTGTTCAGTATGTTTAGTGGAGTACATGGTTCTTGTCCTTGTAGACTTCATAGTGTGTGAGTGAATGTCTTGATGAGTTTATCAGCTATATAAATAAGAATTCCCTTTGTCTGTGTGCTAGCCCCTTTACTAAGCAGCTCCGCCTCCCTTCAGTACTCTCCTGTGTTGGAAAATTTTATTGCCATTTCACAGATGGGGAAATAAGAGCTCAAAATCCAAGTTCTTAAAGTTAGCAATGCTAGAATTCAATACCAGAATGCCTTGTTCCAAAAGCCACCATCATGAATTTCACAACTTTCCTGATACTGGATTCCCTTAAACTTCTCCAAGAGGCTTTCTATTCACCTTTCCTTTTTTTTTTTTTTTAATTTTTTTTTTTTAGTTGTAGATGGACACAATGTCTTTATTTTATTGCTTTGTATGTGGTGCTGAGGATCGAACCCAGGGCCTCACACCTGCAAGGCAAGCGCTCTACCGCTGAGCTACAATCCCAGCCCCTCACCTTTCCTTTTGTTATCACATTAAATCACTTTGTATTGTAAATTTCTTTATATTTGTCGACAAAATCTTAGTGTATTTTTAGGCAATAATATCTTTAGGAGAAACCAGGAAAAAAAAGTGAAGGAATTATCAAATATTTTTAAATACTCTATATGCAGACAAGGGCAATTTTTGTTTGGTGAATGTGTTGGGAATCTTAAAATTTTATGATGGAAATACATTGTAGAGTGAATAAATGTCCATCACAATGACAACAGCAGTAACACAAGTCATTTTACAACCTCTTTCCTCTATAAATGCTGTGCCTAAGGAGCAGATGCATGAGAACAGTGTTTTGTTCCTGAATAATTAAAAATAACTTATTTATGGCAAGACCAGTATTATATTTCATGCCATTAGATTTTATCAAATCATTGGCTATATGAAAGACAAACTGAGTAGAAATGTGATATAAATTTTAAAAAGAAGAAGATGGTAAGTAGGCCTTACCTACTGTGTTGGTTCTGATGGTCTGGTCTTGGAGGAAATCCTCTCAGCCACACATAACTCCAAAGGTTCTTACCTCAATGTGAGTTGTTCTCTGTCATAGTGAAAACATGTTCTATGATTGGTATATTCTAAGACTTCTTCATTCATCTATTTTTTATCGGTTCTTTTTAGTAAGAGTACTGATTTCTAAACATAAACAATTTAGCCACCAATGAATATTTATTTAACATACTCTTAAATGATTAGGCAGGCACTCTTATAACATCTTTTATTTGAGAAGCATGGCCCTAAAGTCTTCACAAATAATGAATTTTGTATTCCTCTTAATAACACCTTATTCCTCCTTAGTTCTTAGTGATATTAAGTCCTATTAATATCACTTTCTAAATATGATGAAATTGATACACTAAAAGGCTAAAAACTCAGGCAACTCTTGTGAGGATATTGATAATGGGGAAAGCCATGCACATGCGGGATAAGGAGTATATGGTGAATCTCTGTACCTTTTTCTCTGATTTTTGTGAACTGAAAACTGTTTTAAATATTGAGTAAAAAAAAAAATTTAAAAAAAAAACACTTAGCCAAGGTGAATTAGCAAGTAGCAGAAACCTGACCCTAGAGTCCACACTATTAATCATTGTACTTCATGACTCTCACTTTGTAGGGAGATTATTCAGATTATTCAATTTAAAAAAATATAGTGCGAAGACAACTTCCTCATAAAGATTTGAGGAATCTTTCTCCCAAACCTGGGGTTAATTTCTCCCAAACCTGGGGTTAACAAGTTGGCATCTTGTTTTATTTACAAAAACATATATTCTAGCAGTATTTTTAAAATTCATGATAAAAGTAATTTATTGGGTCACATATAAAAATTAATGATTTAATGAATTTAGGGTCAGATCTATGCTAAGACAAGTAACTGTAAGAAAGCCTGTCCTGGCTCTTAGCCAAGGAAATGTTAATATTGAAACATGTTTGAGACTATAACTAATTTGCATTGTATTTAGACTTGTATTTTGAAATTAATATATGTGCATTTTTCAAAGCTCAATGTCTACATTCCACCCACTTGTGTATCATATTTATCACTCCAGATTTTAGAAAATGGAAATCTTGCTTGCCTAACCTATTCGTGGGATTGTCTCAGGTCTCCACTTTTTTTGAGAACAACCTTAGCTGGAAACTGTGACTAAGACTCACACAAGACATTTCAGTCAACATTGTGTGCCATTTCCTGCCGCGCTCGTATGAAGGCACAGGTACAGTTAAAGGAAATTGTTTTACAAATCTGGGGAAGGCTGCATGGTTTTCAGTACACCAGAAGGTCACAGCACCAATGTTTGGGTCAGATGGGCCTTGTCTAGGGCTTGATCATGCTGCACTAAAGTCATAGGTTTAGTTTGAGACGCCTGTGTATGAAAAGTAAGTTATAATTTATTTGTTATTGAATTTGCCAGAATTATTGATTTTCAGAGTATCTTTCCAGTGGAACCTGTCTACATAGGTTATGTAATTTATAGACAAAGCAGATTGGTTATTCTTAGTCCACTTTATTCTTTGGTTCTCTCAAACCTGGGGTTAATTTCCTCAACTGTAAAGAGAAGTTGGCATCTTGTTTTATTTACACAAATAGGCAGGTTCCTTATAAGAAATTCTGTAACACTTGTGATGGGAAATGACTGCTTTCTCACCCAATATACTTTCAAAAATTATATCAAGAGGTTAGGTTTCTAGGACTGGGATTCTGAATAATGCAGAGCACATGTATGAACTGTAAACAAAAATATATCGGAAATACATAACCAACATTTTAGTTTTTATTGTTTCTTTACTTTGTGGGGAGGAAATACAATACCTCATATGTTTCAATCTGAGAGAATTAGCTGTCTCTTCAGAAAATACGTTATCTAGCTAATCATGTTTAATCATGTGTTCATGTGTGAAGGCTAGCATAGTTTCTCTGTGGAGGGCAACAAGTTGTGTAGAAATGTGCTGTCATCGTGATGCATAACTACATGTTACACATGTATGCCATGTGATGATTTTGTCGTCCACTGTCTGCTGACTGGAGATGACAGTCAGACATCTTTGAAGTACTTACAGCCTACTAATTTCTGAATCTCCCCTGCTGTTCTTCCCTCCCACTTCCCTCTTCTCATTTGCTAGTGATAAAGGACAGGCTGGATTTTTGACATGAATGTGAAACAAAAATGTATTGTTAAATACACCCTTTAAAGACATTCCAACGGTAAATGCAATCACATTGTGGTGAAAAACCTCTTTCTCAACAGTTTCTAATTTATTTAATAGAACAATTGGCATGTTCACTTTCTCTCCCTCCACCCCTCCATTGCACCCCTGGCGTCCTGACTCTTTTCAAACTAGTTTGCCATGGACAGAGATACAAACATTTTGGACTCAAATAAAACTGAGAAAGATGGTGAAAAGTGCTCAGCTGTGAATTCTTTACATGTTATAAATAGGAATCAGATGAGCAAGTGACATCACTAAGGCTCAGTCACTGCTTGGCAAAAATCTGTTCTTAATTTTTGAGTTGCCTAGAAGCAAAAATAATATTTAAGCAGAATGGGTTATAAAACCAGTATGCTAGCCAGTATCATGTAAGTCAGTCATTTTATCACTTTAAATATCGAAAAACATTCATGTACATTAAGGAAACATTGGGATTTTAAGGAGGAAAAGGACAGTAGAACATCAAAATAAATAGAGCTTATGTCCTCATTACTCAGGTACCTTGAGGGGTCATGACCATCGTTAGTTCTTAGTATAGTAGTTTATTGTGTACCCTGAACAAGGAGGATACTTTCATTTTTCTTGAACTTCAGTCTCCAAACTATAAAATTCTTTCTCTTCCCTGGTTTGTTTGTTTGTTTGTTGTTTGCTTAATTGCTAAAATTTCTTAGGCCAGTCTCATAGTTTTCCTATGTTGTTGCATGACTACAGTTCCAGGTCTAGTCTACTTCATTATTCACATCTTCATTTGGATCCTTCTTGTGACTAATGCCACCATTGTCTTGGTGAACGGAGCAGGGGTGTTTTTTAAGCAAGTTCTTGGGCCAGACTCCTTAAAAGAGTGTTCCCTTAACCAGACCCAGTCCTTCAGTTCCTGCTTTTCAATGTGATCAACCACAGCCTTTTGCTGATGTGGTCACTTCACCAGATAGCTGACCTCATGGGTGAGTTGGCAGCCTGAGAGCAGATGCTGGGCTGGGTCTTAGTCTTTCATGCTTCTGCAAGGGAACACCTCAGGCTGGGGTGTGTATAAAGAACAAAAATTGATTCCTCCTAGTTCCAGAGGTTGGGAAATCCAAACTTGTAGTAATAGCATTTGGTCAAGTGAGGGGCTTCTTGCTATGTTCTCATTGGTAGAAGCTAGAGGCATAAGCTAAGCTAACGATTTTTGACACTTCTTTTCAAAGGACCTTAATCTTATTATTGAGGTGGCAGCCCTGTTGACCTGATCACCTCTAAAAGGCCCCACCATCTGTGAATACTATCATATTGAACATACCAATAGTTTTCAAAGAACTGAGGCATTTATAAGGAAAGGAATAGAGCTATAGGTGAGACTTTTATTTTATTTTATTTTTTTGACTGGGGGTTGAACCCAGCATTTCACATGTGCTAGACAAGAACTCTACCCCGAGCTACATCTGCAGCTCTTTTTTAAATTTTATTTTGAGACAGGATATTTCTACATTGCCTAGTCTGGCTCAGACTGGCCTCAAATTGAATATTATTACAAAGATTACCTCTTAATGACCCCACCTATTAATACTATCATATTGGCCGTATAATTTTGGAAGGAACAAACTCCGCCATCTCTGTCAAACCAAAGGTAGTATTTCTTGCTTCACCACTGTACCCTCTCTGTGCTCAGGAATCTCTCCCACATTTTTCCCCCTAGATCAGCTAAGTGCATAAAAATTAAGCAAGTTACTACCTAAACTTATATCTCATGAGAAAAACAGCCCTCTTCCCTTCTGGCAAAACTCCTCCATATTTGTAAGCCACTGTGTGGTTCCACCCACCAGATATGGCAGTAGTTGGCACTCCTCGTGGTAGGCATCAGAGGGAGAGACCTAGCACTCTTCAATTCCATGTCTCCCACAACTGCAGTTTCTCTCTTCTTCTCTCCCATTCCTTTGTAAATCCTAGGAGTGCAGAAATTAGAGTGAGCATGGAGGCAGCAGTCTTTCATGCTAAGCCTTGAGGAAGCTTCCCAGCTATCAGTGGGGGTATTTCTCTTTTTAGAATGTGGGCCATTTTATGTCCATTTATCCAGGTCTTTATATTAAGCCATTTAGCCCTCTCATCACCTGGCATGCCTACTACTATAAGGCTAGTACTCTGAACAGTGGAAGCAACCAAAAGTACTGTTTATCTTTGCATATAAATGGAATGTAAATGAATGCAAAATTTGTTCTCATCCTATCTTTCCTATCATCCCTCCTGTTTCTTCCTGCTTAGTTTCACTCTGAGTTAAAGAGAAGGAAAGTTGTTGTATGTTTTCAGTTGAAGTATTTCCTATCCACCGTGAGTTTCACAGGGCAGTGGAAACATGAGAGAAAAAAAGTGGACTGTAATCATTGGATATCAGGTATTCTAGAAACTCAAAGAATGTTTATCAACTCACTTGTTATAGAAATAACCAGAAGACTGAAGAATCTTTGCTTATGAATTAATTTACTTGAATCTGAGCAAGATAAAAATAGTAAAGAGTGATACGTAAGAATGAAAACAAAGATGCCCTTCCCTCCAAGGACTTAAAAGCTTTGTGACAGTTATTATTATGTCAGCATTCCCTGTTTCCTGTGGAATATTTTGTTTGAAATAAGTACTATTCATTCTCATATTTTATGGATTTCAAATTTGACAAATTGATGCCCACAGTGGCTTATTCCCCTGATTATATTTTTGGGGGTTGAGGGAGCCAACTCCAGGATTTGTTTAGAATTTCAACTCAAGAAAGCTAAGCCATGTGAAGTCAGTTTGAAGCTGAATGTCTTGGTTTCTTTCTGCTCCAGTTTAATGTCAGATGCCTTTATCCTAAAGCAACCTGGCACATTCAAAAACCTCAAATTGCATGGAAATATTTGAGGATGTCTTATTGTGATCAGTCAGTTCATGAGTCAAACTTATGAGGTTGGTGAGCTCAGGGAAACAGCACCACTGAATCCTAACCATTGTGATTATCTGTATGGCTAGTTGATTGTACTAATTCAAAATTTGAAAATGTGTAATGCAACTTTTATGCAAGTCATATGTGTCCAGAATTCTTCAACACAGCATAAAGTTTGTGTGAAATTCAAATCTACGTGAAAATTCCACTCTCGGCCTATTACAAAGCATCCTCAGGAATTTTTCACCTGTAGGTGCAGATTCTTCTGAAGACAGCATTTGGGGTTTTCTCTGTCTTGTTTATGAGATGTGCTACTGAGATGAACCATGTCTCCAAACCCTGGAGTAAGTTCTGACAGAACACATATTTATCTTCTGCCAGGTTTATTCTGAGGATTTTTAAACTTGGCTTCTGAAAAAGAGTAGCTGAATGTACAACATGTAACAGAGAAGTAGCGTTTTCTGAACAAGAGGAAACTTGTCTTTTAAGGCACAAAACTGTGTACTCCATGTAGACCTGTTTATGCAGATACACACATGCATGTGCTATAAATGAGATTTACATTTTTTCTTTCATTTTAATGCTAGAATAGAATTTGGCCAATATTTTAGAAACATTTTCTTTGCTTTCAAAATTCTCTTTTCAAAATACACGCACGCACACACACACACAC
Source organism: Geosciurus inauris (assembly GCA_004024805.1). Classification (NCBI taxonomy): domain Eukaryota; kingdom Metazoa; phylum Chordata; class Mammalia; order Rodentia; family Sciuridae; genus Geosciurus; species Geosciurus inauris. Next base: position 105,294 of record PVHX01003931.1, read on the forward strand.
ACACAAAACAAAAAACCAACCTCACATTGCTATCTGGTAAGAGTAAATCAGAATATGCTTTTTTTCATGTCATGTTTTAAAATTTTTCACATTCTACTTTCATTTTAGTAAATATAACTAGATTCTACAGTTTTGCATTATACAAGATATCCCACTGTGAAAGGCAACTCCCTGCTACCAAAGGATGAGAACAGCATCCAGTTTTTGCTATTGTTTCCTGGTCTGCTGGTAACTTAAACCCTGGGAAAGAGGTTTCTCTGTACTGATGAAGCCAGTGTTCTATTTGGAGTTGAACAAATTGTCTTTCTTGCCGGTACTGATTTCTTCAACAATTCCTGCAGCTTGTCAAGGGCAAGGGGGGTCAAGAATAACTTTCCCGTTTTAAGCTACATGATAAAACAGCAGAAAGTGTCCCATTTCAGCAAGCCTGCATGAAGTTTATTCCTGTCATTGGTGCAATCAAATCAAATCTGTTCACCAGAAGTCAAATGTATTAACTCCCTTCTCCTTTAAAATTCAGGAATTAGAGAGCCATCTACTGGTCTAATCTTCCTAAGTAATTTTCCAAAAAAACTAGGAAACACTCCTAAATGATTGAATCACTGGCCAAAATTTTAAGGGATTGTATTTGGGGAAATGAAGTAAATATTTTCTTTTTCTGAGACTGAAGAAAATAATAGAAATTAGAGCTTCTATTGGGAAAAAATAGAGAATATACAATAAAAGTAAAATGAAATGATAATTCATATTAATTAACCAGTTAGTTAATCAGCATGCAGTTATGGAAAATCTGCCAAGTGTTCAGTTTATTTTTCTAGAATAATTATTAGAGATGCTAAATTCTGTCAGATAACTTATGTTTTAATTTTGAAATGAAAGAATACAATATAAAATACAGAATAAATAGTACATCATGTCATCATCATAGAAAGGATACAGGACTTGGAGTCAGAACATCTGAGTTAAAATATTTCCTATCTCATTTATTAGTCCATGGTTTTAGCCTCAGTTTTTATGCCTGAAAATTAAAAAAAGACAATATCTGCTTCATCAAAATTGGTAATAATGGTATGCTATAAATTAATAAAATTTATATATACATATTATATATGTAATATATGCAAATATAAAATACTAAGATCACAAAATCTAATGAGATGCATAAAGTGCATAAGTCTAAACACTTTGGGAGGCACAATGAAGGCAAGAATATTTAGGAGTCAGTTTATAAAGGAGATCTGAATGGTGGATTGCGTTTGTAGGTAAAAGTAAGGTGTGAGGATATTTTAGAGTACTTAACTATTCTAAAAATGACATATCATTTTGAGGGAATAAAAGCATTAAAAAGTATGACTTCCTTGTAGCCAATAGTATTTAGTTTATATCCAAGTCCTTGAAGGATGGGAAAGATGAACTAAGCTGAAATTTTTATCTCTGGCCAGCTGAATATTGGTTTTAAAATTTCAGCAAGGAAAAGAATAGAAAATCAAGTATTAGGTAACATGAAAAGGAGAAGGAAGTTGAGATAAAGAGTTTTAGAGAGTGTTAAGTCAAGTAGGGAGAATACCAAATATGTCAGACAATTTTGAGAGTCAAAATTAGCTGAATAAAAATAACATTAATGATGAAAATGTTTGGAATTTGTGGACTTTTCGTGCTGGCCTTAGTTAAGACTCTAAGGTGAATGTGTGTTATGGTTTAGATAGGAGTTGTCCCCTAAAAGCTTAAGAAGGAGACAAAGCAACACAATTTAGAGGTGAAATGATTGTATTATAAAACCCTTAACCTAATCAGTGCATTAATCTACTGATAGGGATTAACAGGGTGGTAACTGTAAGTAAGTTGGGTGTGGTAGAAGTAGGTGGCCATTGGCAATGTGCCTTTGAGGAATATATTTTGTCCCTGGAGAGTGGAGCTGTTTCTCTCAGTTTCTTGATGAATGTGTCCTGAGCCATATCACACTCTTCAGTCATCGTGTTTTACCATACCTTGGGCACAGAGCAATGGAAATGGCCTTCTATGGACTGAGATTTCTAAAACTGTAAGACCCAAATAAACTTTTCCTCCTCTAAAATTATTCTTGTCAGGTTTTTGGTTATAGTGGAAAACATGCTGACTAAAACAATATGGTCACTGCAGGGTTATGGCAGTCTTCTATAACAACTAAGCAAGGAAACAGACTCCTGAAAGAATATCACTTTTTTGTTCAAAGCCCACAGCAGATTAGAACTTTATAGCCCATCTACACGGAAAGTTCTGAGATTCCTGAGGAGCAAATTCTTTGCAAAAACAATTCTCAGGCCCACCTGAAGTTCAATTAGTCAACTTTCTCCTTGTCTGTCATTTTTAAGAGAATCTACCATGTTTCCTCAAATGTAATTAGCAGGAAAAAATAAAACCAGAGAAAACAGACACCATCATTCCATTTCTTTTTTAAGTATTGCACAATGAAAATGAGTTATAAAACTATTGTTGATTTTTAGACAATGAAGGTAAATTAATACTGGATAATCTTATGTATTTCCCAAAGCCTTTCATATTTTAGTATTAAATTACATATTGTAGTATATAATTACAAAGTATATTCTCCCTTCTACTTCTTCTATTTATTTAAATCTCATTAACCATGATTTATATTAACAATTTAATGGACAATTTAGGTTGCCTAAATTCTTTAATTCTATTTTCTGATTCTTAGAAGATTTGTTATTTTACTTTAGATAACATATTTAACCACACATGGTTAATATGTTTGTAATTCAGAATTTAAATAAAAATCTTATTGTTCCTCAAGGGTATATCTCCAAAGGCCAGACTTTCCTGGTACCTCCTTCCTGAAGCAAGTTGGCTCCCAGGACAGTAAAAACCTGAAGACAAAGTGCACCTCTCTTCTTAAAGCACAGCCCACTTGTATATTGAAGCATTGCTAAAGAGCTAAACTCATCTCTCTCTCTTTTTCTCTCTCCCCCGCCATTTGCAATTGCACTACTATATGTCTTTTCCACATGAAAATGTATGTCTCTCCAACGAAAATCATTTCTTTGTCCTGCAAACCCTAAGGTTTAATGAATTATTCCCTTCAGAATATTTCCATTATCTGTGCATTTTAAATATGTTTTTTATTATAATCTATTGTGTTACTCAAAATTGGTGTCATTTCCTGTGAGGAGTCAATAGATAGACAATAGATAGAGGGACTATCACTCCCTGCTCCCCAACACAAATACACACATCCCTTAGCCCCCATTAGGGATGTAACATGACGAAGAATAAGGCACACTAGGTAGTTAGAGCCCTGCTATGTTGATCAGCTGAAACAGGTTAGGAAAGAGGTCACTTGATGACTAAGGGTCTGGACTGTATTTGACAATAGTAGCCAAATATCAAAATAACTGGGAGATATAATATTTTAACTCTATCTTAAAATAAGAGTTTATTTAGGTCCTTATACAAAATTTCTGAGTTATCTTCTACAGGATGAACCCTATAAGTTTCATTCATATGAATCAGTGATTATTATGCAATCAGGCTGAAACTGGTGTCTGGAAAATATTGAATTGGCTAGATCTTGAGATGCAGTATATATTAAAGTTAGTTTGAAGGTATTTAAACTTTATCTATAACCTTGCAATCTGGCATTCTTTATTGGGTTTAAGGCTCATATATGATTTTTTTAAAATTTTCCTTCCTTTGCATAATTTCATGTATTTCTACCTCAAAGACCATTTTTAGTGGAATAGTTTCTCAAGTAGAATTCTGTTCACTGTGCTAGAATTCAGGACATCTTAGAGTGATCCAAACTCTCTTGTCCTATCCCAGTGTCCTTATTATTGCTAATACTTATAATCTGATACTGATTTAATAAACTAGCTTAATTGATTTAAAAATAAGTTTAGAATTTGAGCTATAGACATGAAATCATTAAGGTACACTCATTAATATGCTGATTATGAAATTATCATTCAAACTATATTGTCTACTCCTTGGAAAGCCATGGAATGCTGTGTTGACTTTCACATCAAACCTTTGGAGTGCAAATCACATCTTCTATGTACTTGCATCAATCACATCCACGTTGTTTAGTCTAAGATTCAGCTTCCTTATCTGTCAAGTGGAAGCAATTACACCCTCTACAACCTTGTCCTGAGGATTGCTTGATATAATCCACGTAAAGTACCTGGTGCCCAGTATTAGCTGCCACTATTTTAATATGGTTCTTTTCACTCTATTGAAAATATCCAGAGTATGCACCTGCCTTAGTTCATTTAGCATAACAGTCCTCCAGTTTCATCCATGTTGTCACATGTGATAGGATCTCCTTCTTTTTTCCAAAATGAGTAGTGTCCCATTGTGTTTTATTCATTTTATTCTATTCATTGGTTGGTGCATCTGTGCAGTGACTCCACATGGTGGCAGATATCTCTGAGACTTACTGATATCATTTTCTTTGGATATATACCCAGAAGTGAAATTGCTTGATCATATGAAGTTTTCTGAGAAACATGCCCACTGTTTTCCATAATAGCCACATTGTCTTCCCATCAGTGGTTTTCAAGTTTCCCTTTTCTACATATCTTTGTCAATAGTTGTCATCTTTGTCTTTCTCATAATTCTAACAAATGGCTCATTTGAACTTTAATTGCATTTCCCTGTGTCTAGTGATGTTGAATGTTTCTTCATATACCTGTTTACCATTTTTATGTCTTTTTTATGGAAATGTCTATTCAAGCTCTGGTCCCATTTCTTAACTAGGTTGTTTTCTTACTGTTGAGGTGAGTTCTTTATACATTCCGGATATCAACGTCTTATCAGATGTGTGGTTTTACAAGTACTTCTCCAATTGCACACCTCTCCACTGCTGATCACTTCCTCTGTTGTACAGAGGTACTTTAGTTTGATGTAATTCCTCTTGTATAGTTTTCTCTTTGCTGCTTTTATTTTGAGGTCATATCTGAAAAACCTCTGCCAAAACTAATATTAACAAGCTTTTCACCAATGTGTTTTCTTAGTAATTTTACAATTTCCATTTTTATGTTTTAATCCATTATGCATTGATTTTTGTCTACAATGTGGGATAGAGTCCAATTTCATTTTTCTGCCTGTCCAGTTTTTTCAACATTTCCTGAAGATACTATCCTTGCCCTATTGTGCATTGTTGGCAAATTTGTCCAAGATCAATTAATCAAAAACAAGTGAATTCCTTCTGAGTTCTCTCTTCCACTCCATTGATCTGTATATATTTTGGCCAATAGCGTGCTAATGATTACTATAATTTTGTAGTAGGTTTTGAAATCTGGTAGTGCAACACCTCCTGTATTGTTCCTTTTGCTCCAGATTTTTTTATAATCAAGTCTTTTGCAATTTTATGTGAATTTGAGGATTTTTTTAATTGCTGTAAAAACTGTCATTGATAATGACTGAGCTGAATCTCTAGATCACTTGAATAGCATAGACATTTTAACAATATTAATTCTTAGAATACAAAAACATAGACTATCTTTCCATTTATGCGTGTCCTAAATTTTCTTTCACAAAAATTTTGTGGATTTCTGTGTATGTGTTTTTCAAAGAGGCCTGGAAATTTTCTTTGCAACATAAATGTCGTGCTTTGAAATTATGGGAAAGTTATTTAATCTTCCTTTGTATGCTGCCTTAAAAAAAATCAGGGAAAAATATGTGTGCTGAATCAGATAATTATAAACACTGAATTGAAATGCTGCTTTGAGATAGACTGATAAAAAAAACATTCAAGGAAGAAAAAGTCAACCACGAGAGTAATGACTGAGACTTTTACCTCTAGCACTTAGCTAGGCATAATTGCTGACTTCTTCATTATAGTTAATTAAATAAATTTATCTTTTAGTTATTAGATCTACATTCTGTACACCTCAGATATTTGGTTTCTGTGTGCTCTGTAGCTGCTACATCACACTATGGGATTTTATCTGTACATGTTCATGCCTTTGAAAGTCATCTCAGCATAAAAAGTTAAATATGAAATCATTTGGTCAATATTCCATGTGAGGTGGTAAGTACAGCTACGCTGCATCACCTGACAAGTCCCTGCAGTTATGGATTTAATTGATAACACCTCTCAGAATAAGGAAATAAAAATAAAGTGCCACTTTCACTACATTATATAGTATATTTCATGCATCTCGATTCCTCCAAAGGCTGAAGCTGTTGAACCAGATAGACAACTAGAGAGAGCCTTACTTTTTTTTTTTTATAAATGAAGGATCCTAAAAATTTCCTTCTATACACTCTAATAAGGACACAAGAGTCTTTTTCCTTTTGGACCCAAGCATTGCTTTAAACAGATGTTTATGTGTTTGCTATGGCCATGAAATTTTAATCACACTTACATCTTTTAGCATAAAGTCAAAACAGTTCTTCAGACATAAGGTAAATCTCTTGGTTTTGAAGTGTAAACATTTTTAGAGATGTGATAATTTATACAAGTGGAGGTTCAGTGGTGTCTGTACAGGACAGTTGGCAGGATAAAAGAGAGATAAATTGGGGCTTCTGGAAGCTGGTATATTAATAATTGATGACTTTCAGGTGTGTCTGATGTGATTGAATGAGGTTCTACAGAAAATACAAAAGGAGTGAGAAGTGGAGAACCCGGCAGTCATTCTCAGAGTCTACAGGCCTCCCCCGAGTGATGTAAGCAAGCTTATTTCACTTCTTTTATATGAGAGGCATGGAAGGAAGATGATAATATGAGAAAATAATGACAACAGTGGTATTAAACCTAACAGTTCATGTCCAATAATTTAATGTAAACACTCTTCCATCATATCATTTATATTTCTAAAAATCAAACAAGTGAACCTAATCTTAAAATAATAGTAAACATTAATTGACTCAGGAATAGAGCCTGTACAAAGAGGGTTTTCTAATATTAGATCAAAGCATCTTAAATAAAGACTCTAGCTTATCTTTATTTCATCTCCACCAAATAAAGACTTGCTACTTGGCAGGTTGAAGAACCTCTGAATTATCTGTCCTTTGTCCCTTTCTCCAGGATTTTCTCAGCTGCACTTCTCATTGTGATCTAGTTTACAGTTCTTCATTACAGTGTTAGTTTATATTGTTGTGTCATGTATCTTTGTATAAGCTATTCCTCCTTTTGTGGGGACTTTCCATTTCCCTCTTGTGTATCTGCCAATCTCCACTTTGCCCTTCCTTCGAGGAGCAGATCAGATATTTGCTTCCTCTGTAAATCCTTTCTGAGGAGCTGGGAGGAAGATGAGATGAGTGAGGCTTGACCCCCTACAAACACAGGGTTAGCTTATGTCTTTATTAAAAAAAATTTATATTTTATTCAGCATGGATTTTTGCATTAATATTGATTTTTCTTAAATATAGCATTGAAAAATTATTTATCTTAGTTACTAAATGTTTGATGCCTCATATCTAGTGCCAGATGGGAATGCCTCACCCTGATCATCTACCATGCAGGGATGGAGATAGTTATCTGGGGGTGGTTAATTTGGGAGTATTGCCTTCACTAAGCTGCAGAATATGTAGATGAACCATTGTTTCTGGGTGTGTCTGTGAGGAGATTTCCAGATGAGCATTTAAACTGATGAATTCAAAGTAATGCCACTTGCCCTCCCTAGGGAACATCATCTGGTCTCCTGAGATCTTTAATAAGATGAAAAAAGTAAAAACAAGAGAACATCTCCTCCTCTTTTTCTTTTCCTTTATTTCCTGCCTCACTCCTTCTGCAGCTACATCTCATTTCTCCTACCCTTGAACTGGGATTTATGCTATCAGCTCCTCTGGTTCTCAGGTCTTAGTACTTAATTACAAAATTACAGCAGTGGTCAACAACTTTCCAAGTTCTGCAGCTGCAAATGGCACAATGTGGTGTTTCATATTCCTATACTATCTATAGGGAGACACATAAACAAGTGTTTAAAGCAATGCTTGAGTTCAATGAAAAAAAGACTCTTGTGTTCTTATTATAGTACATAGAAAGAAATATTTAAGATCCTCCATTTATGGAACGTTAGGACTCTCTTCAATTGTCTAGCTGGCTCAACAGCTTCAGCCTCTGGAGGAACTGATATGCATGAGATATATAATCTAATGTAAGTGGCACTTCAACATAAAAAGACTGAAGTAAGGGAAGGATGGTTATGTTTAATTATCGGTCACTAAATGTTAAGTTTAGTATCATCGTGATCAGTATCTACTATTTTTCAGATTATTGTCTTCTGTGATTATTAAAGATATTAAACTTCCCATCAATTTTATTTCTCCTAACCTTACCAAAACCACATGGCCTCTAATTAATTTTCTACAAATTCATTTTATTACAAATATCACACAATATTTACATGCTTGTAAACATTATCTATACCCATTAAATTCTCAAAAAAGAATCTGAAGAGGACACTATGTCAACAAGTTTCTGTTATTTCACATTCTGTGTTTCTCAGATTGGAACACTGAGACTTTGAGAGGGCATTTAATTACCCAATACTACACAATACTGCATGGGCAACCAAGGAGGGGAAGCTCTAGGTATCTAATAGTGAACCTTCCCTTTTGAAACAAAGGACTATAGTGAAAATATTTTTATTTTCTATCGGCCCTTGAAGGAAGAATTGAAATTAGCTGAGTGTTTTTGTTGCACTTGAGAAGGTAATGGAAAGCTTGCTGTTTTCTTCTAGCAAAAGCAAAACAAACCCATACCCACTGCCTTTGAATAGCCTGAAATACATTCTTACCACATTTATACATCAGGTGTTTCCATCTCTGAGGTTGTTCCCACAGTTCAGGGCTTTTACATTCCATAGTTTCTGGAAATACTACTTCTCCTATATGCTTAACAAGTATTGAATGGGAATCAGCATGCAGTTTAACTGTCACTGTCAAGGTAAGGTGGATTCTTATTTCTCAATATTTTAGAATAACTTGTTCCTGAAAGTTATTGTTAGGTATGCATGGCTTGTTGTCCAATGTGACTTCAAATAAAGTTATTTCAATAGATAATGAAAGTCCTCCGGGCTCACAAGACAGAGAAGACCTTAATTAAAATCAATGAAGAAAAAAATATCTGTAGAACAATTAAGCACTTAAGTTGACTCCTTTTAATTTGGGGCTGACGGACTTCTTGGGAAATTACTGAATCATTGGGATGATTTAATTTGGATGCCTTGAATGAAGTTTTAGTGAAATCGAAATGGTCTCTCGAACCTTGTATAATGTATAATACTTAGAAGCAATACAAGAGCAATAAAGATCCAAAAGAAAAAATAAAACATTTATTCAAAAAAATATATGCAAAAGTCACTCAACAATAGATTCCTTTTGTTGAATTACTTAATAGGCTATAGTCCCCCCCACCACCAGGAAAAACTTTGTAGAGCCACTTTCTCTGAAAAATGAATGGAGGTTTTAATATAAATTCTACCCTCAAAGAGTAAAAGTCTCAGACCTTTTCTAGAATTTAGTGTTTATTGAAATAAAGAAGTCAACAAAAAATCATAATTATAGGATTTATTTTTGAACTGTTGTCTAAAGTATGAAAAGTCATAAAAGACTATTGAACTGGTTGTCCTTCATTTTGATAGGCATCTATTCTCCATCCTGCAGCATAAACTGAGTTTTCAGTTTACTTTGGGAAAACATCTTTCCCTTCTCTTTCCCTAAGGTTTTTGGAGTCTCCACAGAGATCCAGAAATAGACATATGATCTAAGTCAAAGCCAATTGACCACTTTATTTGCTAAGATCAGAGATAAAGGATGGCCATGTGATTCAATTCAGTCCAAAATTTAACTAAGCAAACAAAAGTCAAGTACAAGTTTTTATGCTCAAAGGAATGGAGAAAATCCCCACTCCTCCTTTTTTTTTTTTTTTTTAATTTGATGACTTGAACTTCGGAGAATTTAAGCCTGAGTCTGTTAGAATCACCATGTAAAATCACTAAAAACACATAGAATTGGACAGATGGTGCCAAGTCCATGATATCATTTGCTCTTCTTGATCAAACTCATTCTGAAACCTACCTGTAAGCATTTTAGAATTGCTACACTCTCCACACAATATGTTCAGAGTTGTTTTTCTCTTGTTTGTAAACAGTGACATATATTTTTGTGGAGAACCTCATTTTCTCTCATCTCATGTTCAAAGAGGTGATACCATTTTATGACAAAATGAACTCATTTACTCAGGTTGCTTTCTTTGAAAATAATTAATTCTTGTTCTTCAACAAATAATCCTAGCAACTAAAATGTTTCAACTCCTTGAAGATATGTAACCCATTGGGAGAGTTTTCTCATTTACCTTGCATCTGTACCTGCAACAACTGACTGGACTTTATAAACAGTTATCCCTTACATTTTACAAAGAACTCTCTCTTCTGCAAATATGATGTTATGAATGGTAAGTTTGTGTCCTCTCAACATTCATCTCAAATGTCTAGGTATTTGGAGATAAGGACTTTGGGAGGTGATTAGATCATGAGGGTGGGGCTTTCATGATGAGATTAGTGCCCTTAAAAGAGGAGAGACAGGAGCCTTGCTTCTTCTCTCTCCATATGAGAAAACAAGGAAAAAGCTCTGGGCAGAACACAATCATGCAGAAAACCTCATCACAGATTTCTCAACCTCCAGAACTGTAAGAAACTACTTCTTATTTAAATCCCCCAGTCTATACCATCTTCCTATAGCAGCCTTAGATGACTGAAAACACATGACTTAAGCAAATAGGGCACCATAAAATACAATAATAATATGCAATTCCACAGTTCACTAAATAGGACTGAACTCTATATAGTCAATTAACTGTTGTTATAGGCAAAAAAAAAAAAAAAAAAAGAGAGAGAGAGAGAGAGAAGAAGAAGTGGATGTTCTAAAGAGAGTTTGAGGCTAAATACTTGATTAATGAATGGAGAACATAACCCTGAAACAAAGGAAACTTAAGTCACTTACCACATGGGTATTTAAATCTGAGTGATCTGGTTTCTTTAGCTTCTTAAATGTATGAACTGTTGTCAGGTAAGTAACTAGTGTACTAAGATCAAAATGGATTGAGTCTGTTAATTCAATCTCTCTCCAAAATGTTTATACATGAGTAAAAAAGAGCATATCAGCCAAGCTAATGACATCAGTTGTGTGAAATTTTACTTCCTTGGTTGAGTATGTCTTGAATAGAAAGTCTTAGGAAACCTGTGCTCTGACCCTGTGATTAGTGATGAACTTGCCCAGCAATAGTTCAGCCTTCTTGGTTTTCCTCTCCAATCTGCAATGGCTGACAAATCCTCCACTGAGGAAATTTGGATTTTAAATCATGAAACAGCTCCAAAGCTCTTTGTAAGAATACAGTGTTCTGTATGTGATTCATAATCAAAATAATGATGTTAACCTCTATGAAGTCTCCTAAAAATAATCATGCTTCATAGACTCCAGGTCAGTAGAGCTGACTTGAATTTCATTTTCCAACTCACATTAAGTTAGAAGTGTTTGATCAAGTTAACTTTGCTTACAAGCAACAGATATTCTCAGCAGGATAGAGTACCTGGTAAAGAAAAGAGATCAAAAAGGAAGATTTTGAATTTGGTATTTAGTAATACTTGTACGTAAACACAGCCCTATCCCTAAAAGCAGGAAAGTAGTCCCTTATTTAAAAAACCTAAGGGGCTGGAGATATAGGTCAGTGGTAGAGTGCTTGCTTAATATGCATGAGTCCCTGGGTATAATCCCCAGCACAAAAACAAAACAAAACAACAACAAAAATACCCTAAGAAAACATTGATAAAGCCAGTAATATCTGGTAATATCCTTGGAAAGAACAATGGTACTAATTCCAGAGGTTGGCTAAGCTAAGCACATGTATTTTCTCAATCATTCCATATAACAATTTAGAGTTAGATACTATTAAATTCCACATTTTACAAAAAAACAAGCTAAAGTTTAGGAAACTTAAGTAGATTTTCTAGAATTACAAACCAGGTAGTGACAAAATAGGTGCTTACACCAAACTGGGCTAGTTATCACAAAAAACTATAATATATTACAATATATAACAAGAATTACATATTCCCTATTTAATTGGTGAGCATCTGAACATAAGTTTTTCTTGCACCTGACATGAACAAAGTAATATAAAACATTTTATTAAAGTAGTTTATAGATGAAATTTTTCTTTCTTTTTTTCCCCCATTTTTGTTGACCCACCCATCAACCTGTGATAAGAAAAAATGAATGAGGACAGGGAAGATCCTACTACTCACAAAGTCCTCTAAATATACCAAAACACAATCAAAGACTGTACTTAGGAAAAAAGGAGGAAAAAAGATGTTCAAAAGGTAGTGATTGTATGAGCTAGAACTTGCAACTCTCAATAGGGAACCCCAATGTAACTAGCATAAGTAACAAAACGTTTAATGTACTATGACTTGAAACGCATTTAAATATAATAATTAAATTTAAAAAAAAAGAATAACTGGGTCAATCTATCAGATGGTGAGTACAAGGGTAGATGAAACTTCAGGACCTCAAGAACCGAGAATGGAAATGATCAATAACTCTTTCATCTTCTTCCTTACCACATTCAAATCTTGTCTATCATCTGGGCTTCCCTATGCACAAGTCTCACTTGTTTGATAGGAAGATGACTAACAATATAGATCACAACCCCAGCTTACTGAGTGTGTATCATTATGAAGCTCTTCTTTCTTCCCAGTAGTTGGGGATCAAATCAACAAGGAGCATGACTGACTTACCTGTATCAGATGCTCAATCTTCACATTGATCAACCCCACCAGGAGGTGGAAACTGGGGAGGTATGGACTCATAAACACCTGTTCCCTATTCTAACTTTAATTGGGAAAAAAGGATAGACAAACGTGGTAGATACTCATCACAGAAGTTGTGGTTTGCCTATGCACCATATATAATAATTTATCCTCCATGAAGCATTCAAGAAGGTGATATTATTATACTGATTTTAGAAAAATTGAGGTTCTGAAATCTTAATATTAGTCATTATAACATACTTATTGCCATCTTCAAAGCATGTACATGTTCTATGGCATAGTAATATATCTCCAGGAAAGACAGATGTCATTTACTTATCAAAGGAGCAGAATATTTTATCCCTCCTTGCCAAACTATGAAGGTAAAATAAACCATGTTAGATACCTAAAATTGGTAGAATTTTCACTTTTCTTTAAATTTGACCTACAACGTCCAAAAATGTCTGTGTTGGCAAACCTAAATATAAGAGATGGCATCTTGCTCCACCTTGAGATGAACAAACCATAATGGAAATCTCCCTGCTACTTTATTATCACATGAGGGAAATTTATAAAGCACAGCATTCTGATTTCTACTTTCCTTACCAAGCTCATTGAGGCTGATTAAATTCAATGTAGTGGCATGCAAGATTTTAAAGAATGAACTCATTTATAAGAAGGTAGAGGTTAAAATAGTGAGCATAGACTTCAACAATTTCCTACCTTTCTTGAATCTGGGGATAAATAATTTACTCTGATATAGGTTTACAAGTATATGGGCTTCTCTGAAGTTGAAATTGTTGCATTTATTGGAATGAGCCCCTGGCTATAAACAAGTTTCCAAATATTTATCATAAGAAAGTATAACAGAAAAGGAACAAAGTTATGTTCCTTCCAAAGACCTTATTCTAATAAGCCAAGCAAAATTAGACTTAATTTTCTTCATGCTTACTTCTTGATGTGGAAGATAGTAGTATTTTGGTCAGTTCCTAAATCTCTTAATGTTTTCTATTATTTTAAAAATGGTCTCATTTTAAATCTTCTTTTTGTTGCTGTTATTCTAAGTTTTCCTTACAAATCTTCCCTTATGCAAGAATATCCACCCTTTTAAATTGGCATGCAAAGGTTGGGCATACAATAATCCCCAGTGATCAGAAGTTTCACTTTCTGCAGTTTCGGTTAACCACAGATAACCATGGATTTAAAATATTAAATGAAAAATACCATGAATAAAAAGTAATTCACAAATTTTAAATTACTCACTATTCTAAGTAGGATAATGAAATATTGTATTGTCAGTCTTTGTCCCACTCTTTCTACTCAGGACATAGATGTTATACTTTTTTCCAGCGTTTCCATGCTGTATACACTATCCACTCATTAATCACTTAGTAGTTGCCTCATTTATCAGACTGACTGTCAAGGTATCACAGTGCTTGTGTTCAAATAATCCTTATTTTACTTAATTATGGTCCTGTAGTAGAAGAATAGTGATGCTGGAAACTCAGTCATGTCAAAAACCAGCCATAAATTACTTCCTTTCTAAGTGAAAAGATGAAAGAACAGTATATATTTTTAGAAGGACAGTTTGCATACACATTTTTATAGAATACTGACATAATTTTGTGTTATTATTATTGCTAATCTGTTAATGTGCCTAATTTCTAAATAAACTTTATCATATATATGTACATATAGGAAAAACATATTAGATATAGAATTCAATACTATCCATGCTTTCAGACATTCAATGGAGTCTTGGAAGATATTTCTTTTGAAAAGAGGGGACTACTGTAATTAATAGCATAAGATACTGCAGAACAGGTATTAATATACTTCTTTCTAATTCTTTCCAAGGTTACGTGGGATTTTTTTAATGAGTTCACATGGTCAAGAGACAATAATGTAATAAATAAGTAAATAATAACATTGTGAAGATTTAAACAGATACAGGCAATAGTGTTTAAAATAATTTTATGACAGGGAATTTAGATAGGTACCAATGAGCATTTAAAAAACACTGACTAAAATAAACAGTATTTTTGAAAATATGGACCAGTTACAGTTTAGATGTAAAGTGCCCCCCAAAAATTCATGAATAAGCCAATGCATGGAGGTTCAGAGTTGAAATTGTTAGATTATGAGACCTTCAACCTAATCAATGAATTAATACACTGATATGGATTAACTGGGTGGTAACTATGGGCAAGTAGCAAGTGACTAGAGGGTGTGGGTAACTGGGGAAGTGACTTTGGTGTTTATATTTTGTTCCTCTCTGCTTTCTATTGCTATACTGTGAACAGATTTCCTCCACCATGCCCTTCTTCCATGACTGTCTGCCTCAATTTGAGAGATATGGAGTCACCCAACTATGGACTGAACCTCCGAAACTGTGAGCCAAAATAAACTTCTCTTCCTCTATGCTGTTCTTGTCAGATATTTTGGTCACAGCAGTGCAAAAGCTAACTAAAAAAACAGCCATTATCAAAAGACACAAGGGATTGTCCATCTTCTGGGGAGGCTGTTATACAGCCCATTTCAACTATAGCCCATAGAGAGGTGGAGAACAGTCCCTTTCTTGACTACATGTGTACCTCGACTCTGCAATTCCAGGATGCCGTGAGTATTACTAAAGTTCTGGAATTTTAGTCTGGAATATTTAGTACACCACATCTTTTTGGTATTTTGCAGGTATTCTTTTCCAGATACACTCAGAGTATAGAGATTTTTAGGAAGAGACTTGAAACAGGGTGAATAGCCACAAGTCTCAATATAGAAAAATGTGTCAGATGGCAACACCCAGGTGCCAGGTGAAATCCTAAGTATCTTGTTATGTGACTATGTATTTTACTGAGCCATGTTGGATTTGGTTTTAAACATTTCTGAGAGTTACAGGTCCTTAATATAATTCAGCAAGTACCTGTTAGTACTTCTTTAGAGAGCACTAAAGCCATTCCCTGAACAATGAAGACACTGAGAAACTGTTTCAACTGGTTCCCCAAACTAGGTATTAATTATAAAGGGATGTCATCTTGTTCTTTATCCCCTTCATAGTTAATCTCAAAGTTAAAGAGAATTTGTAAATAAAAAGATTAAATTGCCTACTTAAGGATTATATGAGGATTAGTGAGCATTAACTTTCTCATGTCCTCTTCTTACCAAAATCTTAGTAAGACCTCTTATTCATTTTTCAATGACTGGTTGTACTCAAATAAATTATTGAATTTTGACAAGCACAATGTACTTGTCAATAAGTTAACATACAGAAAAATTAAATATTCAAGTTTAATAGCTTATAAAAATAAGGAGACAATATTTCCTTAACAGGTCAGTGTCACTTTCTTCTTGGAGTCAATTTAGATGATGACTTAAAGAACATTAAACATACAGGAAAAAAAAAATTCTTTTTTATTTCTTATAACATTATTTTTCAAATGGCCATCTTTTCATTTTCTTATTTTCCAATTTTGCTTTTAAGCCTTTTAGAATACAGTATGATTAAGATATTAAACAAAGTATAGCATGAGTTGATCTACACTTGAGAAAATAAAGAGGATGGTATTTAGGGAATTTTGAATATTTATTCTAATTATATGCTGTTAACTTATAAATTATCTTTAAGGACCTAGAATGATTGACTATTTTATACCTACCTATCTATGTCCTAAAATTGTAATTTAGAGACATCTATGTTTAGTTCCTGTTTGCTAATTTGGAAAATTATTGCCTCTTTTTTTGTTTCAGAAGCTGGTTCACATGCTAAGATAGATAGGTGACAGGAAAACACTGTGAAAATTACCTGAGGCATTGTGAGCAAAATAAAGCCTCCTACTAAATCTTGCCTGGAGACATCTCTGGTCCCCATCACTCAGGCTTCAGGATCTATGTAACTGCTGTCAAAGAAGTTTAGCCTACTTTAACCAAAGCAATGTCGGACTTCGTGTTTGTATTGTGAAAAAATAAAATCAATTTATGCTCACTCTTCTTAAGGAATTTGCAATGATCCAAGGTTTATAAAAGTGCATCTGACTTGATAAACATTTGAGCAAACATCTTTCTCACAAAAATAGTCCAAATGAAAAAGAACACAATTTTGATGTTATGATTTGGGGGCAAAAAGACAATTTAAAAGAGAAATTATAAACAATGCATTCCAAATCTTTCTGAAGGGAGGATTGGACAGATGTTGGCATAAGAGCTGCTAAATAGGTTTCACAGAGACAAATGGAATATTAAAGGAAGAAAGAGCATTAGTAATTTTAGTAGTACTGAGGATGACTTTTCAGTTATGGAATGTTAGGACTGGCCTGAATCTGAATCACCTGCCTAACTAGTTACTTTCTTTGGACAAAGTCTCTTATTTCTCTGTGAATTCCTCCCCCAAGCTGCCAAATGGTTTTAAGCATCCATAGTGTGCTTACTAGTGTGCTTTTATTTATAAATGAATAGATTTGTCTTTAAATTTATTAATGGGGGCTAAACATTTAACTCAATGTTAAAGCACTTGCTTAGCATGTGTGAAACACTGAGTTTTAAAGCAGGGAGAAAATATTATTGACTATTTTACATTTAAATTTGAATAGAATTTTTAATAATATTTCCATTAGATTTATTCGATGAACATCATGCTAATAAAAAATATATCACCAGTGTAGTTTAGTGTTTGTACAACATTTACTGATAGGGCTTCATTTGAACCCAATACAATATTGTAAAATGGGTAGGAAGTATTTTTTATTTTGTTATACTGTGGAAGAAATTTGAGCTTTTAAATCTGAAATAACAGTTTCATTTTACAACGCTAGTAAAAGGCTAGTAAGAAGCTTTGCAGAAAAAAGGGAATGAGACTAGCACAATCTAGTAATCCGTCTCTAAGCCATAACTTCACTTCCGGCAATCTACAAAATCTAGTGTACAGTCACTCCCTACAGCAATTGCTACGGATAAAAGAAGCCCTGATCCATCAGAGAAAGCAGAAAAGTTAAAGTATTTTATTTTCATTTATTCACTGCTTCCCTCATTTGTTTATTGTCAATGTTGTAGTAAATAATTGTGGAACTATCTACCAGTTCTAAAACTGGAATATTTCCAGGAACTTAATATGCTCTTAACCACCCCACTCCCTATATTCTTATTTTCCTTAGAAGTGTCCACTCTTTTGATGCTTGTGCTTAAACACACAAATTTTTATTAAAACAAAAATACAATCAACTTTATTTGTTTTTCTTTAATTTTCCTTCCTTCCTTCCTTCCTTCCTTCCTTCCTTCCTTCCTGCCTTCCTGCCTTCCTGCCTTCCTGCCTTCCTGCCTTCCTTTCTTTCTTTGTTTTTTTTTGAAACCTAATTTCACTATGTCACCACCCAGGCTTGTCTCTAACTCCCAGGCTCAAGTGATCCTCCCCCATCAGTCACCTGAGTAATGGATAACAGTGATGTGTTCCACCATGCTTTCCTATGTAATTCATTTTCAAATTGTCCAATTATTCCAAATTTTGTTACTAAGATTTGGGTCCTATTTGTATCTTTAGTTGCAATAATTTTATTTTTCTACTGCCTTATAATATTCTATTGTGACTTCAGTTTTTTAATCAGTTTCTTCATTGCAATTCATTCATTGTCCATTATGAAGGAAAATTCCACGAACATTCTTTGAAAAATGTTCTGATACACACAGCTTAAAACTTACCTTAGGTATATCCTAGCTCTAGTCACAGGCATGTGCATATTTAATTTGTAAAACAATGAAAATTATTTTCTGAAATGATTATATTAATTTGCACTTCCACCAACAGTGTAAAGACTACACTTTGATTTCTACTAGTATTGTCATACTTCTCAGCTTTATCCAATGAAGTGATTGTAGAATGTTTTCTTATTATATCCTTAATTTAAAATTTCCTGGTTACTAAAGAGATCGATGTTTGTGCATATGACTGTTCAACACATACTCAAATTGACACCTTTTGACCTTTTCCTTATTGATATGTAGAAGTTCACTATACATTCATATTAGAAAGCCTCTATTAACTAAATGTGCTTCCCTTATTTTTTCCTGGTTTTATCTTTAATTTTTTTAAAGGTGTCTTTTGATAAACTCAACTTTCTAATATCAAGCTAGCCAAAAGAATTAGTATTTGTACATATGGTCAGGACTTTCTGTACTTGCTTAAGTCCTGCCTGTGTTCAGGTGAGATAAATACTCATCTGTTTTATTTATCAATTTCAAAAGTTTTCTTTTCATATTTAACCACTTAATCTGTCTGAAGCTTGCTTCTGTGCCTGGTGCTAGAGGTCTGATTTTTAACATAACTAGAGTGAAATTTTTATCTACACATGTTGAGCAACACAGTCAGCCCTTCATAATTTGCTCTGCTATGTCACTGTTATATGCAGTTCTCATTAAGTGACTCTGCTTCTGGAGTCACTGTTCTTACTGGTCAGAGCTTCCTTCCTTCATAAACACTGCACTGTCTTAATTAGCTGTGTGCTCTTTTAAGTTTCTCTAACTGTCTTTCCAAAATCTTCTTTCTCAAAATTATATTGAATATTTTCCTAATTCAAAAATGTATATGCATTTTGAAAAGATTATTTTACTCTGAAATACAATGCACAGAGGTGCACAAAATATAAATGTGCAACTGCTTAACATATTATAATGTAAGCAAAAATAAATAGAACAAGGCATTATCCCCAGAGGTATCCCTAAAGCCTATTCTCAATCATAATCTCCTTCTGTTACCTGAATGTGATCAAAATGTGACTATTATTGATAGTCACTATCTTGCTGTGTTTACACTGAAGCAATCTGTAGCAGTATAGTATCATTTTGGCTGATTTTGAATTATTTTATTAGTGAAAAATATAGCATTATTTTGTGTCTGGCTTCTTTTGAACAACATTATATTATATGGAATAATCTTGGGTGTGGCATATAGGATTAGTTCATTCATTTCTATTTCTTTATAGTATTCTACCATAAAAATAAATACCATAATAAATGTGTTTGCTAGAAATCTGGATTGGTTCCGATTTGGAGTTATTAAGACTAGTATCTTTATGAATAATTGCACATGTCTTCCTAGATATGCACATGGAAATATATGAATTATAAGTGATAGATTAATTAAAATTAGTAGACAAATAATGTTGGGTGCATTTTACATCCTTAAGAACGTATAAAAATTATTTTTCAATATCCTCATTAATGTTTACTAATCTAGTTTTTTATTTTGATTTTGTCAATATATTTAACTCTTCTAGAGGATGGGTGTACATCATTTAAAATCACATTTCTCTAATTCTGATAATATTGTCTAGTTCTATGTTTTTTGGCCATGTATATTGTTTCTTTTGCAATTGCCCATTTTTTTGTTTGTTTGGTTGCTTTTGTTTTTGTTTTCTATTGTCTCTTTATCTTCTTTGGTTTTAGGATTTCTTTTTTGGTGGGGAGGTACTGGAGATTGAACTCAGAGGTACTTGACCACTGAGCCACATCCCCAGCCCTATTTTGTGTTTTATGTAGAAACAGGGTCTCACTGAGTTGCTTTAGGGTTTCTTTGTATTCTGGACAAACTTTTGTTGTCTCTATTTATACTATATTATGTGTTTGGATTTTTGATCTTAATGTTGATACTCTCGCCTCTGCTCTCTCTTGGTCTCTTTCTCTCTCTCTCTTCTTTATCTCTATCAAGTTCTAAATATAATCAATGCCCTTCATCTTTTCCTTTGTGATTGGTACCTGTCACAAGTATGAATATATTTCTGCATTATATTTTTAAAGTTGTACATAGTTCTTATATTTCATATCTGATACATTTATAATTATATTTATAATCATTGTGGAATTGCTTTTTTGGCATATGGTGTCTCCTGTGCTCTCTGGATATCAACTTATTCCTACATGTTTACTAAAAAGCCTGATTTCTGCCCATTACTCAAAAATTCCACCTTTTTCTCAAATTTCCACAGTCAAGGTAGCTGTGGTTCTAGTTTTCCTGATGTCATATGTTTGAGTGTGTGCATATATGCTCCACTACTACTCAATTCTATACTATTTTTTTGAGAAAAAGGAAAAAAGAAGGTTTATTACTTTGCTATGAAAGGAGAAACATAAGGGACTCCTGTCCCAGAGGCTGTGATTTGGCCATCAGCAGGAACAGGGAGCTTTTAAAGAGGTGATTCAAAGGCTACATTCCATATGTTCTCTGTTGGAGTTGTAATTCACATGTTAATTTGGGAGATACTTATTTTTGAGATCTTCTGGTAACATCCCCAAAGTCTTGATTACTTCATTGCTATGGTGGGTGTGTGCTCAAGGACAGATAAGTCTGCCTAAAAGGAAAAAGAAATACAATTCTGTCTCCCCTGAGATTAAGGAGGGAGAGAGATTAGGGAGGAGCAGGGAGAGAGGAAGAGAAAGAAACAAGTCCATTTAAATATAAGTTGCAGTGTCAGAGCAGCAAGGCCTATATTCAAAGCACAAGGTGGACCACTGTTACATTTCCTTACTGTCAAATTCTATATTCCATTTCTATGAAAAATGGACAACATCTCCAAGCTGCTTAGTACTGAAAGAGGGCAAAGTTTGAGGAAGTAACCTAAAGTCTTTTTTCTCTATCAGGTGGGGTGTGGGCAGTTAGGAGCATTCAGCATTAGAGCAGTCCAAAGGTCCACAGTGGCAGATGGCATGTGTCTGAACAAGACATATTAGGACAAGGATCATGCTAAGACAACAAGAAATGATAGCAAAGCATTATTATTTTATCAAAAATTGGCACAAAAGAAATTAGTATTTAAGTCAGTCTCTGAAAACCAGAAGGATAGTAACTCATCACCATATCAGTGAAAAACAGATTGAGTTTATCAATGTAGGAAGTTAGGAAGATCTGTAGATCTATGAGATAAGGCTCAAATTAAACTAAGAACAAACTTGAGTCTTTTGTGATCATTGTTATTAGGAACTCCCACACAAAAACCCTTCCTTTATAGCCTCTGTTTTACTTACTTTTAATAAGGCTAACACAAGTGTACATTTTAAATTTCACTAAAAAGAATATTGTTTTTCCTTTTAAATGTCCATTTGGACTGTGCTTAGGCTATACTCTTCCACCAGATGTTTAAGACCATGTTGGTCAAAACTGATCTTGTTCCTATGTACTTTTAAGAATCAACTGTGATTCCTCAAAGATCACTCTTGGAGACATGTGCAAAGCCTCTTGGCTCCTATAGCTTTTCTCTACCAGTGGTGCCATCCTCCAGGATGTCAGGTTCCAGCTGACCATGCATGGCTTCTCTTGGAAGCATCAGACATTTCTCTCTCCAACGACCCTTCTTTTTGCAGAACGTGCACTGGTTGGCTTCCTGTTTTCTAAGGTCCTCTTGATCTCCCTGATTGGCAGATCAGAGAACTCATCACAGTTACAGGGCCCAGAGAGGGATCCTGTCATTCTCTGAGTCCTGGCTGACCTTAGATAGCAAGGTCCAAAATGGCTACTTTTTCCTTGGCTCTTTTACTTCCTTGATTTTAGTTTCCAAGTTTTTGATTTTAAATACCCTGCAGGCCAGATTCACCAGTCTTAAAGTGGGAGTAACAGGTTATAACTTTAATATCTATAATTTAATTGGGAATTAAATCCCAATTGTTAATTGGGATTATGGGTTCTTATCTTAGTTAACTCAAGTTTTATTGTAAGCAGTGCCTCTGAAAAACACTAACAGGCAACAATTATAAACTTTACAAGGACAATAAAAAATGAAATTAACAGAGAAAAAAACACTCAATTTGTGTAATAGCTGTGAACTGTGAAAAATTATCTTTGTAATCTTAAACCTTTACATAGCTATATATTATATCTCCTGTTTATTTTGAGATCCAGGTAATCTTTATAACAAAAATTGCTCTTTTGAACACAGCTTTAAATGAACTGAAGTCTAGACTATTTTAGAGCCATTCTAATATGGAGTAATGTAGGAGGCAGAGCCTTATCTCAGATAAGATGAGGCTCTTGACAAATAACACATTACATCTGAAAAGATGTATCAAACAAAGGCTAAGAGAGCTTTTAACTTTCTTTTTTGGGGAAAAAGTGGAAAAATGTTTCCACGTTTTACAATGTCACCTTTAAACAGACCAGGCTTTCATTATTACCTGCCAAAATAACATTTAAATTCCTATTTCAGTGTGAAATTATACACACAAATTTGTATTCATAACTTATTGACAACAGGCGACCTTCATCCAGCCATAAAACATCAAATGACATGAATAAATACCAATAAAATTTGGTATTTCTATACAAATCTGAGACTATCACTACAGATAATTTTAGTTTGCAGAACAGCAACTTGGTAAAGTGCTCTCCCCTAAGTGTTACACTTAACTAAGTTTAATTTTAAAGTACAATTTAGTATCTATAGTATATAAGAATAATCACATGTATGCCTGGGTTATCAGTACTAGCAAGATCAAATGCTGGTCTTAAATCTCTTATACATTTAGAAATAGTGTTAAGGATCAGAAATTGACTTAGTCAAAGCAAACAAATATAAGATAGGTCTTCAAATGCCAGTGTGGCTCTTCTATGTCACATACAATGTATAAAAGAGAGCACTTAGTGGTTATCTTGCTGATAAACTTTTATTTTATAAACTTTTACATAACAATTAGACAAAGCTTAGACAGATATAGTTCTCAGATGCATACATATATCTAGTCATATATATTAGTGTCAGCTATATTGTTATAACCTAAATAACGGTTGTTTGTTTAACCATTTACAAAGTAATTATTTGACTTTAAAATAGGCACAAACACTAAAACTCTTAGGACTTAGTTTCCCCAAGTAACAAAACCTAACAAATACAAGAAAATTATGATAGATAAGAGCAGATCAATGTTTCAAACTTTGCTTCATATCAGTACATCAAAGTTTAAATAACTTTGACTGTTCTAATTATGGCCAATTTAATCACAAACAAAAACTTTTTTATATTTACCTTCCTCAAACCTGTGACTCACTTAAACCTTCACAATTTGTTTACATGCTTACTTTTGTCCTCTTTCATCTTGTACTTTAGCAGAAGAATATTACTTACCAGACAAAATACTTTTTTTATCAAGAAACATTTCTTTTGCTTTCTAATTTTTCATACAAACATATCTCCATACTTACAAGTTTATTTTTGTCTTTTTTAGTTTCAGTCCCTTTTTTGAATTCATATTTTGAAAAAAACATCCTTATGAGTGTTATCTGTTCATGTAATTTACACAACAAATTCTATCCCAGGAGAAGAATCAGACAATCTAACATATACAAAAATGGTGACTTAAACTTTTCTCTCCTAAGTGGCATTAAAGGGGTTGGAGCACAGGACGTTTTTGAGCCTAACCTGTCTGCCTTATCATTATCATGATGCCATCAATTTTATAATATCCCCACTGACAATTGTACCCTGAGGCACCTTTTGGACCTTTTTCTTATACTAGGCATATTAATACACAATGGAGGAGGTCCTTTCTGTCATTTTCTTTAGGTTTCCTTGAAGATCCCTTTGCAGAGGCTGCCTACAAAACATGACTGGCCTTAGTTTCTATCTTTTTCTTTTCTGGGTGCACTTATTTATTCGGCCAGTCTTCCCAGGCATTTAGCTTGATGGAATACTGTTATAACAAGAACTTCTTTGCCCCAGTGATGGATATCCCCTGGCCATATGGGGTATCCTGTCATATCTTAAAAGGGGAGAATATTCTCGTCCCCCAGTCATAAAATAACAGTGCTGAAACCTACTGCCACATTCTTTCTGGCCAGCAGCTTCCAAACTCCATGGGCAAAAAGGGCTAGAAGGTGGGGCAGAGGCCACATTCTCTTTGGCCATTTTTCTACATACAGCCCAGGTAGCTTTACTGAGATTCCACCCCTCCACCCCAGTTTAGGTCTGGTATTCTTGGCCACAGTGAAATAATCTGTGGCTGCCTGGGGCCAGGCTGAGAAACAGGGATGGGAATGTCAGCACTGGGTTTAAAACATTTAGATATTTTTAACCTGTTCTTCTGGTGTTCTCTTGTTCTTGCACAACAGAGGCAGTGCCTTTTGGCACCTTCAACTTAGTTCCTGATAGTTCAGAACTCTCATCATGCAACTGCATAAATGCCTGTATATACAGAATCTCTTTCATATACTTTACCCTTGACATACCAACTACAATGTCAAGATTGTATAATAATCCAGAAAAACCATACAGTAAACCATCTTCCTCTCAGACAGGCTTATATGTTTAGATGGCCTATTCACCCAAGATCTCTCTGCTTAAGAGACTTCTGGTAAGATAACCACAGCATGGCCCATGTCTTAAAGGACCAGTAACAGATACAAAAAATTAAAGAAAAACAGGGAGAGGATCACTGAAACCAGGGCTGACAGTTGGGAACATGCATATACAATTTCTTCCAATTACTTTACCTTTGACAGACCAACTCCAACTGCAAGATTGTATAATAATCCAGAAAGTTATTCAAAAGCCAGATTGTTACAGTAAAACATTATCTTAGACAGGCTTATACTTATATGTGGTCCTTCAACTTACTTTATCTCTGACAAACCAACTCCAATTGTAAGGTTGTACAAAAAAGAATCAGAGAGAGAGAGACAACCAGAGAGGAACCCGAAAACCATGGCAGACAGAAGGGAACCTTTAAATTCATCAGCCAAGATCTTTCCCAAGAGATTACCTATAGGAACAATGCAGTATTGGCCATGTCTTAAAAGGGGCAGTAGCAGATACAAACAAAACAAAAACACAGAGGTTAGAGGAAATTCCCAAACCCAAGGCCAACAAACAGATGAGAACCTACAACAGAATTATCCCGAGGTTCTCGAGTCCTACTTAACCAAGAATTCTACACCTGTGGCCCCACAAATGTCTCCAAAAGAGGGACCAGATGTTCCCACGGAGAGGAATCAGACATGTGGGGTCAAGGATCTGGGTGTACACACTGGGGGACTTAACAAATGGCCAAGAATGTCACCACTTTATTGAGTTAAGTTTCCTATTTCTCAATGTGGACCATGATGGAGAAACATGTATCTTTCAAGGAAAGAAGACTGGAGTTCCTGGAAGCAAAAAGCTTGACAGTGGCTGGGATAGTCTCTCAGTATAGCTCCTCCTCCAAAGCAAACTCCCTCATCTCCTATCTCTTCTGCAGTTGACTCTCAACAAGTTTCTCAATACCTTGTAACCTCAGCATGGAAGTGGAGTTCCTTGGAGAGCCAGGCCTGCCCAAGAAATCTGGAATGGGGATTGCTCTTGGGTCCCATATAGGATGCCTACTTTGTTTCTGAAAGTTCAGTCCTTGTCTCCTATGACAATCCAATTAAGAAGGTTTTTTTTTTTTTAAATATTTTGTTTAGTTGTAGATGAACACAATATCTTTATTTATTTTATGTGGTGCTGAGGATCGAACCCAGTGCCTCACGTACGTGAGGCAAGCGCTCAACCGCTGAGCCATAACCCCAGCCCCAAGAAGGTATATTTTTGAGAAAAAGGAACAAGAAGGTTTATTGCTTTGCTAGCAAAGGAGAAACATAGAGGACTCCTGTCCCAGAGGCTGTGATTCTATCCACACAAATTTTTACAAGACATTTGTGTATGGTTCTCATCTTCTAAAGCATTTATTCTTTGATCTTAAATTTTTATGGACTATTTTGAATTATCCTGTCAATTTATATATACACATATATACATATGTGACCAATGAGTTTTTATTATAATTTCATAAAAATTATGAACTGAGGGATATCTGTCCCTACATTGTTGAATCTTCTATTATTTATTTTCTTCATTAATAATCCCCAGTGTTTGATGCTCTTCTGTGAAGTGATTTTTATATCTTTTCACAAATATTCTATTTCATATAGAAATAGTCTATAAATTTATTGCTACATATTTGATATTTGAAATACTATTTTAAAGACATCTTTCTCATTTCATTATTGGTTTGTATTAAGAATTTAGAAATCAAATAGATTTTTGGTATAATGAATTTTTCTTCATAGCTAAATAAATACATTACTACCTTTTTGTTGATTTTGATTTGAATTATATTAAATCTTTATATTAAAATGATGACTTTATAATATTCAGTGTTTCTGTACATGACCATAAGCTCTATTGTTTATTCAACTGACTTTTAGTATAATTTTATAATTTTTATATGTTTTGTGCAGTTTTCTATGGATTTTGAACAAAAATATACTGCAAATGTTGAAACTGATCTATTTTTACAATTGCTTCCTTTAATTTTGTGTTCCTAAGATATATATGTGTGTGTGTGTGTGTATATATATATGTATGCATGTATGTGTGTGAGTATGTGTATATTTGACTCTTGTGTGTTAAATTTATATCCACGAAGACTTAAAGATGTTTCACAATTAAAATAGGCTTGTATTGCTAAAATAGCTCAAATCTGTTTTTTATTCCTTGCTGAGTTTAGACTGCTTATATGTTTAGAAGGCATTTTGATTTTTCTTTTCTCTAAACTGTGAAGAAATGGTCCTTTAGATTTTCCACTCTTTTACTATCCCTCACTGCTTTGGGTTTACAAAAATATGAAGCTTACATTAAAAGAGCTGAAAAATATTCTTTCCCTCTTCTTTGAAGCACTTTCATGTTTACAATGTTCTATTATTTAATCAAAATCACATATTAATCCTTCTGGCTATATGAGAAAAATGATTCCTCTAATTTCTGAGATTGTGATTTCTATTCTTCTTGAGTTTATTTTAGCAAGACAGAAGTCTTCAAATTTATTCATAGTAAATTTAAAGAAATTTTCTTTTGTCTTCAAACACCCTTGTTTTCCTGCAGTAATAGACCCATTTTGCTCATAATGCCAGTTCTGCTGTGTTCAGCTCAGCTCCACCTGTCAATGCAGGAACAACACTTATCTGGGATGTGTTAAACCAAGACACATAAGTAAATGAGTTACCTCTTGATTGAATTGTATTCACATTCTCTGGACAAATCAAGTCATTTGACCAATATTGACATTGGGGTAAGAACATACATTCAATCTATCTGGAGGCATGACACACTTGGGAATAATATTCTTACAGGTGAGGTATCATACAATTGAGAATTATAAAATCTATCATAATGTTTAAGAAGAATGTCTCTTCTAATTTTCCTTTGCAAAATTAGAATGTGTTCATTAGACCAAGTTTACTAATTTTGTTGTTCAAAACTCTGTGTCTTTATTGATCTGTCTGCATCAAATAACAACAGTTGAGAGACGGTCACCAGGAAGATGTATATATTTGGTGAAATAGCCTCATTTGTATGAAAGAAAATTAGATATAGTGAAGAATTTAACAAATATATTACTATAATAAAATATTTTAAAATACTTCCTATCTCTGGCCAAATATTAAACAAAATCTTATCTTGCTAAACAGTTAAGTTTGTACAATTTGCTTTTGTATAAATTTTTTAAAGTACCTTTTGTCTTTTTCAAGACAAAAAAATAAAGAAGTAAGAAACTATTTAATTTCTAAGCCCATTTCTGTAAAGTTTAGATCAGACTATTTTTCAATGAAGTGTTTTGAATTAGGAAAGACAAATTATTTTTAGGTTTGTTTATTTTTATTTATTTATTTATTTTTGTATGTAGTGTATTGGGTATTTCACCCAGAGTGTTCAACCACTAATGCTGAGCTACGTAACCAGCCCCTTGTTTTTTTTTATTTTAATTTGAGGCAAAGTCTTACTAAATCGTGGAGTCTTGCCTTGCACTTGCAATTCTCAGTCTCCCACGTTACTGGGATTATGGACGTGTACTATTTTCATGTGTAGAAAGGATTATTGCATCTTAAATTGTTGTCAACACAGATTTTATTTTACATCGTTATTTTGTCACATGTAGCACACTTACATGCAAAAATGCAGATTCTACCCCAAAGGACAAAATTCAAATATGCACCTGAGCCAAAGGGAAGTAAAACTAAGTTAGGAGAGATTTACCTTTCCCTGTGATAAAGTCCAGAACTTTAGGTTCTGGTTACATAAATGGTAAATGGTGAATTAAAACATGAAAGTAACTTAACATAAAGAGCAGATTGGATAGATCAGTGTTTTCTCTGTGTATTGCTTTAATAGTTTTCTTTAGAGAAAAAAAAAACATGTTATTCCTAACAGCAGTTGAAATCTACAGATCAAGTCAAAGTTACCAGAAAATTAAAACAATAAAAAAATAAGAACTGGAAGTGTGTGTGTGTGTGTGTATAGTTTTACTGATCCAACCAACATTAATCATCCTGTTATCCAATATTGTTTTTGTCATTAATATCAAATAAAACTTTCTCAGCCAGAATCTCCAAGTTTCTGTTGAAAATCCAAGTTTTGATTTTCAACAGAGTTCTTTATTATAAAGTAAAATTCCAATATTTGGCAGAGGGCAAAATTGAGACTGTGCCTGTCCTGGAGGAATCTCATAGTTTCT